>JAIFHD010009550.1:0-16609 GCA_019721455.1 Psilocybe mexicana | reverse complement strand
GCTTCTTGGAGACAGAAAATGATAGGGGAGGTTGAACGTTGAAATTGAAACGTTGAAGGACAACGGCCCCGGGTCGACAAGCTTGAAGCTTGAAGCTAGCTTGAACCCCCGCTGGCCGTCGTAGACACAAGCGAGATGGAGACTGTCGGGTGATGAGCCAATCACCCACTCGTCTGACGTGGAGAGGCCCCTTCATTCATTGCATCCACGCTGGGACTCATCATCCACTGGGATGGCTGCCAGGACGTCCCCTATCCACCGTCCGACAACAACAATAGCCGCGTCATCTCCATCCCCATCCCTATCTCCATCCCTATAACGCTCGACCCCATCCATTGCTACCGTCTCCTTGCCACCCTCCGCTGCTTCCCCCCTTCAGCTTGTCGATTTCTTCACAGCATCTCCCTTTGACGATGGAGATGGGAACGATGGTAGGTCACGTACAAACCTCAAGTTGAGGGTCGGTGCTGCCTGGCTCGCCATAGGATGTGTCCCTTGAGGACAAGGAGACGGACGAGGATCCTGATGGTGGATGTCTGAAGGTCAGGCCGAGAGATGACGCATGGTGATGGTGGTTATGTGTCGCTTGACGAGACGGAGGAGGACAGAGGTCCAGGAAGAGGGATCATCGATGTCCATCGTCATGGAGGGTTTTCGGTTGTCCTCCGCCAGCGAAAGTGTACGTGGGATATTCGCAGCGATGGCGCCTTGATAATGCGGGTCTCGTGTCCGTTGGCCGATATCAACTGGCAAGCCTGGGTCATACCGGTGTGACGGCAATGCTCCGGCCCGTTTAGATGATCGCGCTTTAGCTTTAGCACCAACTCCCACTGCGGCTGACTTTGCAGAGGCTTCAAGCGTTTCCAACTCTGTGTGAGATGTACTCGCTCTGCCATATGTATCATCCCGTCGAAGATTAAGCTTGAGCATCTCAGACTCCCCCGGTAAACAGGAAATCCCATTGAACATACGGTATTTCCCAAGGAAATCAATGCGCTTGACACCTTTCTGCATTTCTCGTGACCTCTCTTCTTGATCTGCGATACTTTCGCCACGTTGATAGTAAGCACGAGATATGGCGGCTTGCATTGACGGCGATGTAACTCCAAACTCGGATGCGGTAACTGCCTTTCGCAGGAACTTGTACATAGCCTCCAGCACATCCGACACAGTGATATATGGTCCCGGCGTCGATGCCAAAGCTATTAACTTGATCGGCCATGGTAGGGATGGGTAGGTGATGGTTAGAAAAGGAACTGGGGGATGGGTGGCCGGTTGGAATAGTGTGGATAGTGTGACTCCATATTTATCAAGGGGGATAGAGGACGGGGGATGGCCGAGGTTAATATTCAGAGGAGTTGAGGTTGAAAGCAAGGGATGAATGGTGAGTCGGGAAGGGGTTACAGTTGGTAATGGAGAACAAACGGTGTTGGGCTCCGCGAAACGTACATGTTTTCCAGGCATAGTGGGCACTGGAGAACGAAATGAGAGAGAGGTTCGTCAGGAAGCCAGCAAAGCTTAAATGTGCCCCATTATATGACCCAGTCCCGTGGCAGTGGCCGCAATTAGCACAGCCCATCCGAACGAGTAAGCACATACTCCTCCTAGTCACTGCCACGACCGATCTATTTTTGGGCGAGAAACAGGTATGTAAATCTGTATAAGAAATCAGGTAAAGGCGTCGAAAACTCACCGCCAGGGGTGGGTGCCTGTAATCTAATCAACGAAGGACACCCTCTTCAATAAAGATACGGGATCCGTGTAACAGCGGTATTCAGTACAAATTTTAAGTCCGCTCTTTTGATAACACTGAGTATTTGCGCGTCAGCGTATGATCACAGAAAAAGAAAAAGAAACAGACTGGAGCGGCATGGTTGTGTAGAGTTACCAATCCGAGCCTCTCCGGCGGAGTTGTATGATCAGGTGGAGAAGGTTGCGTTGGTTGTGTCGCGTCAAAACCGATTTGGTGGTTCTCGGGTGCTGGGTTCGTGATAGCATCATCAAGGGAATAACGACCATCCAATGTGGCTTTGTCTTTCGTCGCTTTTGGGGTTGTCGTGGATATCAAATGAAGGGTATGAAGTGGTGGTCAGTCCTTTGAGTCCATTAATTAATCTTGAATTATCTTCGTTGACTCGGGGGCATGCTCTCCAGCGTCCCCACTGGCGAAAAATCTGTCCAAGGATTGAGAAATGGTAGGTTGATGGTGGTGGTTCAGGTGGAAGAGAGCTTTCCCACGAATCAGCTTGAGCGAACCTGAACCGTTTCAAACAATGATCATACTATCCTGGGTTCCTACCGTACCAGCCCTGCCCGCTGTGACCTATGCGGATGGAAGTATGGCACAAGAAGGAACCCACAATCGGTTAGCGAACGGTCAGAGAGGATGACGAAGAACCGGGGTTCGGCTGAGAAAGCAGCGCTTCGCGGGGACCATTGGAATGGACGAGGAAGTGGTATATATGACTGGGAGACCGAGGCAGAGGAGGACATCTGGGAAGTCGAGTCGGACGTTAGTGGGTTGGACGTTGGACCTGGATGAGTGTGGGGGTGGTGTTGACACAGAAATGACGATTGGAGAGATGATGGAACAGAGGTACCTTTGTTCGTTTTCGATCCTTTCTATTTACTGATACCGAGTTCGTTTAGGGCGACTACGAGGAGGCGGTCAAACTCTATGAAATGGCCCATAAGCAAATTCGGAACTGCTTCATTGCCAACAGCACCGAAGGGTCCAAGGTGTTTATCAACGCGGAAAGGCTCGCAGTACGCTTGGTCGTTCTGAAGAGGCCATCCAAGGTATGTTCTGCTTCTCCTGTTCCCATTGTGAATTCGTGAAACTCATTTATTTTTCGTAGATTTGCGCTCGGTCCTGAGGATACAAAACGAGAACTTACGGCACTCCTGTTCCCCTCCGGTGACAAGGGCTTACCGACTTTTCACCAAACGACAACTTCAATCCCTCCCCGGCTAAAACAAATCACTGTATCTCCCAAGGAAAAGATTTTCCGGGACTCGTTTTTTCTACTCTCCTTTCTCTGATGCTGAGGAGGATCAAAAAATGGTCGTCCAGATGTCGGTCTCATCTCTTGCCTGCGTCTACGACGAGCAGCGTGAGGTTCATGCTTATCGATCCGGGGCCTCTGTCAGCGCTCTCGGCGATGTCGATTCCAGATGACCTCAACCTTCTCTGTCATTCTCGTGTTCCATGCAGACTCTACCCCCAGCAACACCACCACACGCATATACACACCAATCACTGCGACGTCGACTTTTCTCCTTTATCGCATTGTCTTTTTGCGTCGTTTTCAATGCATACTTATCCACATCCCGGCAGCTTTTACACGCTCAAGCTGTCAGCTCGTCTCTACGCATCCCGCAACACCACGATGTATATATGCACACTCAAGACGACGCCGAGACCTCCGCTAAAGTTCGAAACCAAAGTTTCGAGATTATCGTTGACTTCCGTTCCCATCTGCCCATTCTTCACGGTCGTCTCCGATAGCTCCTCCACGAGCCACCATCGTATGATTGTGGTTATGATTATTAAAAAGAATTGAACGCCATAAACCGTCCAAACTCTAGTGGGAAATGGAGATCGTGCGGAAATCTTTACTGACGCGGCTCTGCAGCGACGTCCATGGGGTTCCATTCTCCCTCTGAACGACCTCGCTCCAACCACCGTTTCAAGCTGTAATGAAGAGGGATGCTGGACGTTGTCAAGGACTGCAGAGCATACCTGTGTACGGGAGTTACACTTGCTATAGAGAAACCGGTCGGTCACTGACGAAATACACACAGGCGACCAAGACAAAACATACCCATCCCATTGAACACGTCGCCCACTACCCCCCTTTTCTCTGGCGACCGTCAGCCAATTGATCTCCATCCCATACATATCCTAATTGGGAGCGGGACGTCCTTCGTTCTCCTCTCCCTCATCATCTTCACCCCTGTCAGTGTGTAGGGATGGTCCCTGCACCCTCTTTTCGTACTGTCTCCCTAGGAAAACGTCTCTCATGTATCCCGTATGTCTTTGTTTTCCGTTCCAATCCACCGGAATCCACTTATCCTTAGACAGGAAACGATACCAGACGACCATACGCATATGAGGGGTGAGTACCAGTGAGTACTTGAATCTTCCTTTTTACTCTCATTTTCAAAATTTCTGGTGACGTCCTGGTGGCCAGTCCAGTGGATATATCCAATCGGTGAAGGGAAGGAGGAAGGCACTCCACGGGCGTGATGAACACTGCATCAGAGGAGTGAAGGATTGCGTCACCACCAGACAGTCTCCATCTCACTTGCATCCACGACGAGCAGCGTGGGCTCGTGCTGAGGTTGAAGAGGAGGAAACAAAGACCCAACAGAACTCCTGAAAGTCTGCTCGTGTAAGTTCTCGTGAACAAAAACCAACGAGGACGAGATTATTCACGACAACCAATTCAACATCCCCATTTTTGTCCAGACTATCATTTGTTTCCACGCCTCACGGACAAAGCCAACAATCAGGGGCCTCACCTAACCACATAGAACAGGGGCTCGCCCGGTGGGCCATCGCTGATTCTTCAATTCTTGACGTTCGGGGAGGGTGCTATAGGCCGGCAGGTTGAATCGGACGGGTAGAAACACTGAATTTAATTACTCTATTTGTGATTTATTTATATCTGTATTAATATGAAGTCGAAGATAAATAAAATTCGAAGTCCGAACGCTCGAAGTTCCGAACAAGTTCCGAATCAAAAAGTAGAAAGTAAAATCCTGCCTTGGAGCTCCCGCCAACGCTAGGCATCGTCTCTGTTGGCCCCGTCAATGGTATATATTGTATTTGGGATGCTCCAAGTCCCAGATCCGAACTGTCCTTTGATCCGAGGACACAATGTGTTTGCCATCAGGCAAGAACGCGACAAATCGAACGCATTCTGTGTGTCCGCGCAATGGCTTCCCCACTGGGCTTCCTGTTTCTACATCCCAGATCCGCACGGTTCTGTCATCCGAACCAGAGGCCACGTGTTTTCCATCGGACGAGAACACGACAGAATTGACGGCACCCCTGTGTCCCTGTAATGGCACCCCCACCGGCATCCCTGTTTCTACCTCCCAGATCTGAACTGTATTGTCGTGGGAGCCAGAGACTATGTGTTTTCCATCCAACGAAGATGCGACGGACAGGACCGAATTTGTGTGTCCCTGTAATGGATTCCCCACTGGCACCCGCTCCTCTGTTTCCACATTCCATATCAGAACCATACTGTCAGCGGAGCCAGAGAATATGTGTTTGCGATCCGGCGAGGATATGACGGACTCAACCCAACGGGTATGTCCGCGTAATGGCCCCCCAACCTGCTTCCCTGTTTCCACATCCCAGATTCGAACCGTATCGTCACTCGAGCCAGAGACTACGTGTGTGCCATCAGACAAGAACGCGACGGACCGGACCGAAGCTGTGTGTCCCCGCAATGGCTCCCCCACTGGCCTCCCTGTTTCCACATCCCAGATCCGAATGGTTCGGTCATCCGAGCCAGAGACTACATGTCTGCCATTAGACGAGAATGCGACGGACCGGACTGCATCTGTGTGCCCCCGGAATGAATCCCCCAATGGCTGCCCGGTTTCCACATCCCAGATCTGAACTGTATAGACATTCGAGCTGCCTAACGCTGCGCACCTCCTACCGGACGGTCCGGACCATACAGACATGGCAAGTGGGATATGTAATACCTCGCAGGCTGTGGATGAAATCAATGCTTCAGCCTCTCATAAGTAAGGACGAAATAACACTCACATCTTGTGAAGGATATCATAAAATCGCGGGCTGTTTTCCGATCACCCTCGATCTTGGCATTGCAGAGCTCCAACAGAAAGCGTACTTTTGCTGCAGGGCTTAGCTGAAAATCTGGAGAGTCCCGATAACTCTTCAGGACGTCCAATGTGGAACGTAGGAGCCGATGTCTGACGTCAGAGGTAAGATCTTCTCGATTTAGTGCCTCAATGACTGCATCATACAGGTTTTGCCGTGCATCACCTAATGTCATCAGCGGTGCGAGGATATGATGGAAGGAGCAGGCTTACTTGAGATTGCGATGTGATGCAGAGATAGCAAAGCAGCATCGTCGTCCTCTGTGATCAACTGCTCTATTATGTTGTCAATACGTTCGCTCAAATCGAGCTCTAGCCATTCACGAGTCAGGTGTCCAGCAGTCCCCTGACTCCGCAGTGTCTCCCAGAACGATCCTTCATCGACAGCAGGACGCGCTTTAGGAGTGTACTCTTGCCATGTCGCAGGGTCGGCCCGCAAAAGAGAACTATGGATCTTTTGACCAGGGTGAATTTTACGACCCTTCGAACGATGAGGTCTAAGGGATATGTAGCTCAGTAATGTAATGGTTGTGATAATCACCATAAAACCCACAGCCTGGTTGTCTTCTTGTGTCCGTTTGCCTTCCTTGTGTATGTCAACCTCTTGAACGGCAACCACTCAAACAGATTCCACCAGAACCCCGTCAAGGATTCCTTGATGGTGATCTGCTCTTGGGCGGAGAGCTCACGCTTAAATAATGCAGTACGAAGGCCAGCGGCGCCGGCTTCAAAAACCATCCATCGTAAAGGCGGTCGTGAACGATCCATCCCTTTGTTTTGGACGTTACCTCCCCCACTATGTTATTTAATGGTTGAGTGCACCATGAGTCAACACCATAATGAGCACGCACTCACATATCTGAGTGTGTCCCGGCGAACCAAACTTCTTTTGTATGCGGAAGCGATGCCGTCGGTTTTGCCATGTCTTTATCTTTGTTGGAGAGCACATTTGCGTTCTGTAGCTCCCTCTGGTGCGGACCCGCCATCCCCTCGTCGACCTTTCCCTCGGGTGTAGCCAAGGCGGGCTCGGTCGACCCTCCATAAGCATACTCCGGCAAAAACTTGACACGCCGCTCGTCGAGTGCAAGTGCATGGCGGAAGTAGCAGACATGTTTCATGCCTTCGATTGTCAGTGGATGCATATTCGTTGCACGCATAGCCCCAATCGAGGAAACGGTGTCCCTAAGCCATGTCATCAAACCGGAAACAAATCAAATCTTCATCGAACCTCACCAGACGCCTACGAAGTGGACCCTCACGTCTTCCACAGAGAAAGCACTTTTAAATCGGGCGGCCTTGGATGTACCCCCGGTGGACGTACCCTCGGATGCCTGTCCCACCTGTGTGACATCACTGTTGGCGTCGCCGCTGGTTGGGTCGGCGTACAGCTGATATGCGCTGTGATCCAGCGAACAATCAATGAGTTTGTGAAACAGTGACATTGCTTTAACCACTCACAAAGGTATCTGCAACTCGTTTCCTTTATAGATAAGACCGACCTTTGATTTACACAGACACTAGTTTAAGCGTCCGAATCATAGACGAGGGAATGTATCACACCTTTTCAATCATCGCTGAGAGTACGCGGACCTGGTACGCGCCACGAGAAAACCCTAATACAGAGGTCAGAACCGATCCGGTTAACGAGAAGATGTAAAAAATACCGAAGAGAAAGATACAGTCGCCTTCTTCATAATTCTCGGACAACCAACGGTATGCACCCAAAACCGTCTTTTTGAAGTCCCTGAACGTGCGAGGTGAAACGAGGCCACAGGCAGGTAAGTCACGCCTCAACTCACCACGCGATAGCCGTATCGATTTTGTGGAATAGCCATTGTTTGTAGAAGGCAGGCGAAAAGGCTGAAGGCTGAACATAGGTTCCGATTCCGCTGTTGTACCAGGTTCGCTGGTTGTGCTGACTCTGCTTCATGATGAGATTGTACAACTCAATCACATTTGTATTCTTTTTACAAGAAATCGTGAGGCGATACGATAGCCTATAGCAACCCACGTGTCATGAGCATGAAAACATACCTTGTCGCCGAATTGGTTTGAGGTACCATCTATGCAGACGACGAGATTTCTGCTGCCCACTTTGTGGCAACCGCATGGCATATCTCGCCTGTCCTTGTCAGCATGGAATCTGCGGTCTGGGGCCGAGTAAGGTGGACCATTGTCGGTCACGAACGCAGAGCGGGCATGTTCGTCGATAGACTCAATGCCTGTAGACAGGTGACTTTGTGAACACAGCTTGAGAAAATAATCCTAGAATGCTCACCATTTGGTTCCATGACTTAGGAATGTTCGTCGATGAGAGGATGGGGGGCCGTGTGCTGCAAAACAATATGCAAGTCACTGTAATCGGTTCCATTTCTTTTTATTTTGAACACCACCTTTGATTAGCATCCCACATCAACATCGTGTACGTCGTTCTGTGTCAGCTATAATATATATCCTTTACCATCGATCTGGGCAGCAACAGTCCAAATTCAGATTCACGTGGGCGTCATCTTGGAGCCACCGTCACACGTCCAGGCCTCGGTGACAGGTGTGGGTAGAATTGCATTCAATGGATTGCCATATACAAGCGGTGGAACTGCCTGGTTTATTCTGACTGTTCCACCAAACGGAGAACTTAAAATTGAGACGAGGATGGGTGTATGCACGTGGCTTTTTACTTGGTATATATATCACCAAAGTTAAATCTTCATCTCTATTCATGCCTTTCCATTACCGGTCGTACTCCCTCCAAAATCATCTGTGTTGCATGTCCGATGAAAGGTCGGTTATCGTTCGTCCATCATGTGAAACTGTTCTGGTTAAGAGCGTGTTCCGCGACTTCATAGAGTATCCAAAACCAAGTTAAGTTGGATTTGGGTTTAATTTCAGTCGGTGGAGCACAGTCGAAATCCTGCGTGTGAACACTGAAAATCAACTAATGAGGAAGAGAAAATTTCATGAAGGGAACCTCAGTTTAATTTGCGCCCATGTCCATATTTATCCAGTGACATTCTTCTCGATATAAAGCTAGTCCAAATTCTAATCGGGTTGGTGTGCAATGTGCATTGACACGGTCTGGCCCAAGTCTGGCCCTCTTTTTTGGTGGTTCCTTCATACGAAAATTCGACTGTTCTTACTTTGTGGGGCTGGATCAGCATCACGCAGCTCGGCAGAACTAACTTCGTAATCGAAGGTAAGGTAAGGTACTTATCGTTCTGCATACAGCTGTAATATCTGAAGTCGAAATGAATAGAAGCAGATTCTAATTCGGAACCCAAACCATACATTTGGTCATCTGGCGCGCTGGGTGCTTGGAAAATAATACGATTCTCCTTGCTCACTCCTCTCATCACATCCTGCCCCATCCTCTCGTCGACGAACATCACGAAACCCTGTTTCAGAGTCATGGATCCAAATGGTAAGCATTATGGGCATATAATCTGAGGCTGTGTTCACAAAGCTACCTTCCTATAGCAATTGAAGAACATGCCCGCCCAGCGTCCGCCACCGACGATCATGGTTCAACTCACTTAGGCCCAGACCCCACATTGCGTCGTGACAGGCGAGATATGCCATGTGGTTGCCACAAAGTGGGCAGCAGAAACCTCATAGTCTGCATAGATGCTAGAGCAAGCCGATTCGGTTTCAAGGTGTGTCCCTTCATGACTCAAGCACTCATGATGGGTGGGCTACTATCGTCTCACGATTCCTTGTGAAAAGAACACGAATATGACCGAGTTGTACAATCTCATCTTGAAGCACAATCAGCACAATCAGCAAACCTGGTACAACCGTGGTATCGGCACCTATGTTCCGCCTTCAGCTTTCTCGTTCGACATTTACGCCCAGTGGGTATTTCAAACAATCGATATCGCATTGGCATGGCAAGTCGACACGTCACTTACCTGGTTATGACCCCGTGTTCACCTCGCACATTCAGGGACTCCGAAAAGGCGATTTTAGGCGCATACCGGTGGTTGTCCGACAATTATGAACCAGGCGACTGTATCTTTCTCTTTGGTATTGTTGAATATCTCTCGGTGCTCGGGACCACTCCTGATCCATGTATCAGGGGTTTCGCGTGGCGCGTATCAGGTCCGCGGGCTCTCAGCAATGATTGAGAAGGTGCAATACATCCCCTACTATTTGGCTCGAAATAAATTCTGTGTTGAGTTTAGGTCGGCCTTATTCGACAAGGAAACGAGATGCAGATACCACTGTGAGCCGTTAACTAAGCTCACTTTTTTACAAGTAGCTGATCGTTCATTGATTGACAGTGCGTATGAGCTATACGCCAACTCGACTAGCGGCGACAACAGTATCGATCCCACTAATGTTGGACAGCCAGGTTCCCAGTCTATGTCCAAGGCCGCCCAATTCAAGCGTACTTTCTCCATGAAAGACGTCAAAGTCCACTTCGTTGGTGTTTGGTGAGTTTCGATTCCGATTTGTATACGTTCAGTCTGATAACAACTTGAGTATCTTAGGGAAACTGTTTCTTCAATTGGAAATGCACTTGAAAGGAAGATGCTCCCACTTATAGCTGACGGCATGAAGCATGTGTGCTATTTCCGCCACGCACTCGCACTCGACGAGCGTCGCGTCATGTTTCTACCACTGTATGCTCACGGTGGGTCGTTTAGTAAGCCCGCTGCAGCCGCATCCGAGAGTAAGAACAACGAAGGCATATCTGCGTTGCAACAGAGGGGAGACGATGCGCCCAACAAGGCGGAAGATGCAGCAAGACCAACAGCATTGTTTCCACATACGAAAGAAGTTTGGTTTTCAGGGACGCACGCAGATATGTAAGTGATTCATTGCTCCTCTAAGTCGTGTTGTTAAAAGGAACATAGTGGGGGAGGAAATTTTCGCACTGAAGGGACGGAGTGTTCCGAACCGCCTCTAAGATGGATGGTCCTTGAAGCCGGAGCTGCCGGCCTACGTACTGCGGTACTTCAGCGCAAGCTCTCGCCAAAAGAGCAGATTACTGTTATGGAATCTTTGACAGGGATCTGGTGGATGTTTGAGTTTGTCCCCTTCCAGCGGTTTTCCTACACATGGACGGAACACGGACAACTGAATACTACTAGAATGTGGGTTTCCTGTTGATTATCATACCACCCATTATGTTACTGAACCATGTATCTGTCAGACCCCATCTCGGGTTGGGTCGCAAAATACAGCTAGGTCAAAAGATCCATAGCTCCGTTATGCTGTCGAGCGACAAGGTTTACACTCCTAAAGCATGTCCTGTGATCAATGAACACTCGTTTTGGGAGAGACTGCGGAATGGTGAAGAAAAAACTCATGAATGGCTAGAGCTGGACTTGGGCGAACATATTGAAAACATGGTACAGCAGTTGATCAACCAGGACAATGACGCTTCTTTGCAGTCTCTGCGTCAGATAATAATCACAAGTAAGCCTGCTTTCTGCTTCTTATTTTCACGCCGCTGATGGCTTTAGGCGAGACACTGCAAAAGCTGTATGACGCGGTCATTGAGGCACTAAATCAAGAACCTTTCATCCCTTCGGTCAAGCATCGGCTCTTACATTCCACATTGAACGTCCTGAAGAGGAATTTTTGGGACAGTCCAGATTTCAAACTAAGCCCTCCAGCGAAAATATGTTTTCTGTTAGACCTTTGGAATACCAACATCGACGAGCACCGGTCAACAGCCCGGGAGTTTATCACGCTGTTCATAGCTTGTGAGTACTAGTCTTTACTTATGAGAGACTGTCACATTTATTCCATTCCACAGCCTGTGAGGTGTTACCAATCCCCGGCGCCTTATCTCTACTGTCCGATGGAAAACACGCAGCCTCAAGCAGCTCGATTGACTATACCGTTCGGATCTGGGATGTGGAAACAAGGAAGCCGGTGGGGCGGCCATTACGGGGACACACAGCCTTTGTCGAATCCGTAGCCTCCTGGTCTGATGGAAAACGCGCAGTCTCAGGCTCAAGTGACCGTACGGTTCGAATCTGGGATGTGGAAACAGGGGAGCCGGTGGGGGAGCCATTACAGGGACACACAGGTTCAGTGGCGTCTGTTGCCGCCTCATCTGATGGAAAATACGTCGTCTCTGGCTCGCATGATCATACGGTTCGGGTCTGGGCTGTGGAAACAGGAGAGCCGGTGGTGGAACCATTACGGGGACACACAGGATCGGTGCTGGCCGTCGCGCTCTCGTCCGACAGCAAATACGTGGTCTCTGGCTCAAGTGACCATACCGTTCGGATCTGGGATGCGAAAACAGGGAAGCCGGTGGGGAAGCCATTAGAGGGACACACACTTTGGGTCCGGGCTGTCGCGTTCTCATCTGATGGCAAACACGTCGTCTCTGGCTCGAATGACAGAACCGTTCGCATCTGGGATGTAGAAGCAGGGACGGTAGTTGCGGAGCCATTACAGGGACACAGCCATTGGGTCACGTCGGTTGCGTTCTCGTCTAATTGCAAACGCGTAGTTGCTGGCTTGCAGGATGGTACCCTGTTGATTTGGGATGTGGAAACAGGGAAGCGGGTGGGGGAACCATTACAGGGTCACACACATTGGGCACGGTCCGTTGCGTTCTCGTCTGATGGCGAACACGTAGTTTCTGCCTCAGGTGACGGTACAGTTCGGATCTGGGATTTGGGCCATCCCAAATACCAGATATACCATTGAGGATGCTAACGGGAACGGAGCCAATCATCAATGGATATTGTGAGTGATATCCTCCCTGTAATCTGACATATCTAATTCCCATTTTCGAAGTCATTATTTCCTTTCCGTTTTGCATCATCGGTCCTTCATTGTTTCATTCCTATTCTCTTTTCTGTAGTTTATTCTCTCGATCTTGTTTTGTTTATTTATGTATCACAGGCTGCGAGCGTCTTCTACCAGTTTGTCTGATGCCGCACACACTGCCACGCTAACTAGCCCATCTCTAACCCATTGTACCCTACTTTATATGGCAATCTTCATCTTTTCTGCTCGATTGTGTTCTCGCCCTATACACAACGTTGGAACTTGGAAAGGACGAAAACCAAGTAGATATTAAAGGAACATACCTCGGACTCAGATGTGAGGATAGGTCGCGCCGTTGGGTTGTGCCCTAGCGCGTAAGCTGGCATAGTAGTGTTTGGTGTGTATGTGTATATCCGTGTGGTGGTGTTGCTTCTTGGAGACAGAAAATGATAGGGGAGGTTGAACGTTGAAATTGAAACGTTGAAGGACAACGGCCCCGGGTCGACAAGCTTGAAGCTTGAAGCTAGCTTGAACCCCCGCTGGCCGTCGTAGACGCAAGCGAGATGGAGACTGTCGGGTGATGAGCCAATCACCCACTTGTCTGACGTGGAGAGGCCCCTCCATTCATTGCGTCCACGCTGGGATCATCCACTGGGATGGCCGCCGGGACGTCCCCTATCCACCGTCCGACAACAACTGCCTCGTCATCTCCATCCCCATCCCTATCTCCATCCCTATAACGCTCGACCCCATCCATTGCTGCCGTCTCCTTGCCACCCTCCGCTGCTTCCTCCTTCAGCTCGTCGATTTCTTCACAGCATCTCCCTTTGACGATGGAGACACGTACAAACCTCAAGTTGAGGGTCGGTGCTGCCTGGCTCGCCATAGGATGTGTCCCTTGAGGACAAGCAGACGGAGGAGGATCCTGATGGTAGATGTCTGAAGGTCAGGCCGAGCGATGACGCATAGTGATGGTGGTTATGTGTCGCTGACGACGAGACGGAGGTCCAGGAAGAGGGATCATCGATGTCCATCGTCATGGACGGTTTTCGGTTGTGCAGGTTTAATGGAAGCTGCACGGCGACGTTTAGTACCATTTTCCTGTATCGAAAGAATGAAGTAGCTGTCTAAAATAAAAGGAAAAAGAAGACTCACCCCTTTTTGTCTGGATAATGCACGATGAGGGAGAGGAGAAAGAAAGACGTCCAATTTGGATCGTCTACGACATATTGACACTTCGCTGAGGCAACACCAATCACCCATCGTCAGATTTTTTCTAATCCTGTTAATGTGGGCTCCTCCCTGTTTCTAAAGTAAGTTATTCACCTCGTCATCAATCTTTTATTTCGTTCATTCAACGGGTTTTGAGTAGGTGACCTCGTCTGGCCTCATTTTCTCCATCTGATCTGTCGAACACCAGTCGCAGCTGTCGGAAGACGTGTCATCACTCCAGCAACAGCATTGTGGCACCAAGACTGAGGCCCAAGTGGAGGGTTGGTCATTGTCAGCGAGGTCGTCGTCGTCGGGAACGTATGTAGGACAGTCTCACAAAGCAAAATATCGAAAGGATGCGTAAATGGAGGAGCCTTCCATTGAGAGAAAGGAGACAAGGCGACGATCCTGGCAGAACGAGTCGTTGGTGGATTTGGGAGGTCACCGGTCAAATCGTATCTGTGTAGTACTTGATTTATTTTCACACGGTTTCGACTGGTAATCAACGTCCGCATCAACCTCTATTGTCCTCCACCCTGCCTCCACCGTGCCATCCCTAGGTTCCTGCTGTACCAACCCTCCCCGCTGTGACCTACGCGGATGGAAGTATGGCACAAGAAGGAACCCACACTGTTTTCATGCTTCTCGTATCCCACCACCCATCAAGTGTTGTCTATCCAGCGGCTGAGCGCTGAACATTAAATAGCTTTATCGAGGATGCCCCATTGCACCCACGACTTTTCGTCTGTGTCCGAAATTTCTTGTAAAATGTGTTTTTGAATAACCTTTTATTCAGGCTCTTTCGAATAACATCCCCGTCCTACGAGCTTATTACAGCAACATTTACCAAGCCCCAACATTTGGCTCATTGAAAGAAGGTCACATCGCTCTCGAAGAGGCTTGCCAGTTCAAGACGCTCATGTGGCACGGGAGTTCGATGTTTGTGGATACAAAAACATCTTGCGAGAGAAGTTGACGCAAAGTGTGGTTGCAGGTACTCGACGGATCACTTGTGTGAGGTTTACGAGTGAACGCCGAACGGTCAGAAAGGATAAAGAAGAAGCGGGGTTCGACTGGGAAAGCAGCGACTCGCGAAGATGGAATGGACGAGGAAGTGGTATATAAGACTGCTGGGAGACCGAGGCAGAGGAGGACATCTGGGAAGTCGAGTTGGACTTTCGTGGGT
Source organism: Psilocybe mexicana (assembly GCA_019721455.1). NCBI lineage: Eukaryota > Fungi > Basidiomycota > Agaricomycetes > Agaricales > Agrocybaceae > Psilocybe > Psilocybe mexicana. Next base: position 1,617 of record JAIFHD010009550.1, on the reverse strand, counting down.
TGGGACAGAGGTACCTTTGTTCGCTTTCGATCCTTTCTATTTACTGATACCGAGTTCGTTTAGGGCGACTACGAGGAGGCGGTCAAACTATGAAATGGCCCATAAAACAGATTCGGAACTGCTTCATTGCCAACAGCACCGAAGGGGCCATCCAATGTATACTTTGGTTCTCCTGTTCCCATTGTGAATTCATGAAATTCATTCATGTCTCATAGATTTGCGCGCGGTCCTGAGGATGCAAAACGAGAACTCACGGCACTCCTGTTCCCGTCCGGTGACAAGGGCTTACCGAATTTCACCAAACGCTCCCAAGGAAAAGAAAACTAAAGATTTTCGGCGACTCGTTTTTTCTATTCTCCTCTCTCTGCCGCTGAGGAGTCAGCTCGATGGGTCCAAAGACCGGGTTTCCAACCTCCGCGAAACCAAAACTTAGACCTGGTCAACAAATGATACATCGCGGGTCAATGGATTACTACGGGTATGTTATTCAACCCGTCGTGCCATTTTTCATTCTGTTCATTCGACAGATTTTGCGTAGTTGACATCGGATGTACTCAAGCTGTACTTATTACCCATCCCTGGAGTCGGAAAGGTCCGTTTTTCTTTAGATTTTAGGTTTCTTTCAATAGCTTATATGTGTCATTTTTTTCGCTTCTTCTCCAGTTGTCCGCTCCCTATCCATATCGTCAAGTCCCTGCTCTACTCACCCACGTACCTATATTTTCCAGTTTTTTTGTTTTTTTTTCGTGAGTCCATAATCATTTCATTTACAGTGAAAGATTTATTCATACTTGTGTAGTAATGTGCAGAATATGTTGCGCCGAGACCGCATCGTTCAACGTGAACACTGCACCGTATCAACAAGAGCTCAGTAAAATCAAAAGTTCTACTTAAACACTACTGGGAGCAAACTGGGAGGTCCAAAATCTTGAATGCTTAGGAAACATCGCCTAAATTCCTGACTACGTAAAACTGTCCGTGATCTAGAACTTGAAGCCTTGTTTGTTCTGTCAGAGACAGTGTCGTGGTCTCAGCCGGGGCATCCGCACTCTTGTTGAGAACCGCAGCAACAAACCGCGAAAAGCTCAATGAATTGTCCGTTGAGCCGGGCCTTCTGTGACGCTGGGAAAGCCATCCGAATAAAAGGCAAATCCCTGCGAGAAAGATACCCCCTCCGTACGTCACCAACAGCTCTCGGGGATTGTAAGAGTATCGAATGGTGGGATAAAAGCAAGTCGTAGAGTAAGGTGTTACGGTGGAGTCGTATCTGGGTAGGTCGAGGTATCCTGATGCGATGCTAAGGCTGACGTTGTGCATCAGCGACGGAAGTATGGCCATCAACTCAACATTGAGGCCCAGGGACGCCGCTTTTACCATCCAAGTAAATGCCATCAGGTTTGTGTTGGGCGTCCAGGCATAGACTGCGGTGTTGCGTACAACTACACCACTCACGACTCGCGCGAGCGCGTCGCCGATGGAATTGAGTCCCACCCACATTGCTGCGCCGTTGGAGCTATAAGTGAGTGCGTTGTGAAGTTGGGGTGAGCCTAGGACTTCGATCGATGTTGTGAAATTGGTTTGCTTGATGAGTGCGGTATACGTTGCGTTGAATGCTTG
>JAIFHD010009548.1:0-13227 GCA_019721455.1 Psilocybe mexicana | reverse complement strand
TTTGGGAATCCAGAATAGATCCATCAAATCTGTCTAGGCCTTCGGCCCTCTCGGTCCAACCCCCTTCTCAATTTGGTGCTGATGGGCTGGGCTGGACCTTTCCTTGAATCCACGTGCTCTGCACCTATCAGATAAGATAAGGTGGACTTCGTATTTTCAACCATTTCCGTTTTCACACTTGTACCACATGTCTCCTCTCGCTCCCCCCGATCCCGCGCACCAGGCGCGTCTTGAGAAGAAGCGTAAACACTATCGTTTGTAAGTACCTTCATCCTCTCATTATACATTGATTTTGTAATCATTCACTCTTAGTAATCGAGAGATTGAGCGAGAGAAGGCTCGGATTCGCTTTCAAAGGCGAGTTCCTCAAGTTTGCATTCATTGTCCAATCTTTCCACTGATAAACGCCGTTTTTATCGTTAGACGAAAAGAATTACCAGCCAAACAGCGTGACATTCTTGCCAAAAAACATCGTGAAGCTCAGGCGCGGTATCTAGAAAAAAACCGTGAGTTGCTCAACATCCGTGGATGTGTATACCGGTCAGTACAGTCGACATCATCTTCGACATTTTTGTAATAATATTGAAACAGGAACGAAAGGAAGAGGAGACTGGCTATAATGGCTGATGAAGAAGAGTACCAGAGGCTTATGGCTCTTGGAGAAACAGAACTTGATGTGATGGAGTAGATATTAGATACATCAAATTGTATGTATGATGTGAATTCAGAGCCACCAGGCCATACACTTCAATTCTAATCAATTCTCGTCTTTCTTGTCTCATCCTCTGGGTCTTATTTGTGTTTCATTGAAAAGTACAAACAGAAATTGTGATTTAATTCAAAAAAAAAAAAAAAAACACTGTCTAAACACAACTTGAACTACTCTTGATCCATTCTGCTCTTCGACGAAGAGGCCACATTCTCAGGCAGGGGTTCCTCGGAGGGACTTTTTCTGAGAGGTCCAATACGCCTTGGGATTGCAACAGGAGCAGAGGCACCGAAGGCGGCGATGTCATATTCCTCTAACCGAGAAGTTTCAGAGAATGCGAGGAATTAATGACAGTCGACTTACTTCTTTTAGATGTTCGAACGACTGTCGTCTGAGCTCCCGATTGTTGCCTCTTGGGCCCTACATGTTCGCCATCGCCGTCGCCGCGAGACTTGACAGGGATGATGTCGCAGTCGGAGACGTTGTCGACTGGGTTGCTGAAGTCGGGTGAGGAGTTGGGACGTTGGCGCTTCTTCCGTCTGGCGGTCAAGGCGACGTCTTCGGCATCGTAGCATGCCTTGTAGAACCTGTATGCTGGTTTCCAGTATGAGAAATGGCGTAGGGCATAGCCTGGTGTGGTGTATAGCCGCTGGAGGTCGATTTGGCTGTCGGAAATTTAGGTCAGTAAAAAATCAAAACGAGTTTTTCAATCCACATACCCTGGCTGGTCAAAGATCCCAACTTTGTGGCCCCTGGTCACCACCAAGAAGCTACCTTCAGGTTCCACGAGGCTGTCTGGGTGAGGAATGTGTCGACCCGAGGAGTTCGTGTGCCTGCCTTCGCATGCGGCGACGTTTCCAGTCCCCACAATGGCGACATCCTTCAAGTCGAAGGATTTCTTGTAATGTGCGAATGCCGATCGCCAGTCCTCAAAGTCGCAAAGAGCATACTCTCGACCAGAGAGCAGCTTCTCAAAATCCACTTCACGGCTAATACGGCATTAGAAACCATAGAGCGGCGAACTAGCAAAAAACTTACCACTCTAGCACGCCAAAAATCCCAACTTGGGGGCCTCTTGTCACTACCAGGTAGTAGACTGCTGGCTGGACGACCCTGCTGGGGTGTGGGATCTCGAAAGACGAGAAGTTTTCGTCGTCTAGAAAAAATGGAATCATGGTTACAAAGATGAGACCTAGTTATATAGATGAGGGGCTTACCCATGGTATAAAATGTCGGTGATACTGAGAGGCGTGCGGCGGGGGGGAATCGTGTGAGACAAAGAGGGCATTATCTATGAGAAAATGCCCTTGCTCGTGCCTCTCCTGCCGGAGCCGCAGGCCTTCCCGCCGACTCCCCTGTCGCTACTACTTTCAGCCTATCTCTTCAAGAATTCAAATATCTCTTGAAACAGAACCTTTGCAGGCCACTCCGAGGGACGATGTTAAGGCGCCGGGGGTCGTTTGTTGTATTACGTTCGGTCCAGCCAAGGCCTGTGCATAAAAAGAAAAGAAACTGAATGGCTCAGACGAGTGCTACTCACCTCTGGTGGAGGCACGAAGTTTACATCGACAGGAGTGTGTCCCCAAACCGATCCAGCACGCCAAGGAATCCTTCCATTATTGGCTCCGTTGATCGTCCGTTGGGTGGTATGACACTGATTTGAGTATAATACTCTGCACTTGCTCTGCACTTGCTCTGCACCTTGCTGCGACTTGAATTCTGATAACAAAAGCCGCCGAGCCTGTATTGGAGTTCACCAAAGATGAACGGGGGTATGAATTGCTCACCATACTTCAGTAACGTTCGAGCTCGGTACATTTGGCATAATGCCAAGATGAAACGGGTGTAATAGGAACCGGCGCCTAAACGATTTGCGCACATGCTTGTATCGACGACGATGTTGGCGCAGTAGCATGGAATACACAACCCTACGGCATTGAAGGTTAGTATGAACTGTTGAGGGGTCGTCGAAGGGGACCTACCATCACCGAGTGCAGAAGGCTATCCAGCCTTGAACCCCAATTGAACCCTCCAGCCTTGAACCCATAATGTAAAACCATACACTTGGCTCTGAGCTTCGCCGCAATGAAATAATTCCTATGGATTTGCAATTCAAGAATCACGGGAGATCGTTCAACATGGACGCACCTCCTCTAAGATGGGTAGAGTTTCGTAGATCTTCAGTCGCCCCTCCGTTTCCAGCGTCCACCTCGCCGAGTTCCTTCCCATTAGGTGAGTGTTGCATTCCGAACGAAAAAGTGAGGAAAAAAAAACACTCACTTTTTCATTCAGCATGGTCAATCCAGGATCTTTCAAAGGCGCTCGGAAAGCCTTTTTGCTCAGCCAAAAGCTCGAATACGCCCTGGCCGTCAAGGAGCATCGCTCTACTGAGACGTTATCTCTTATCTTGCGAGCGTTCTTCAAACGCTTCCCTATTCATTTGCCCGACGACTACGAGCCCAGCGAAGCTGAGCTAGCGTTGATCGACGACAATGCCCCTGATCCTGAACTCCCTGACGTTGATTCAGCCGAAGAGTCAGATACCAGCGCAGATGATGCGTCCCAGCCCCAGCCAAAGAAAAAGAAAAAAAAGAAGGCAAAGCAAAGCAGTAGAAGTAGAAAGAACAGGATCGCCTTCCGTCGCGAGGTATGTTACTCAACGTGTTACATCATCTGTTCACATGTCATTCGAAAAACCTTTTCGTTTGATTGTCTTTCTCGTTCGCCTCAAATGATCCTTCATTCCAATTTTACTCATATATTATACTTCTCAGCAAATCAAGCGCTGGATGTCCTACCAGTATGCGAAGGACAATTCCGAAAAGGAGAAGGAGAATGGGGCGTTCAACCCGTACAAAATTTTCCTTCCCAGGTTTGTCCGTGGCCTCAAGACTCCCGAGCCACGACGAAGGCCTGCACTCAACATCTGGAGACAGACAAAGCGCTCCGAGATCAACGAGATCTTGAATACCCAGGTCGAGGCAGCAAAGAACTCAGAAAACCCCATTCTTCCCTCGCATTTCGCCACCCGAAGGGAGGCGATCGCCCGGTCTCTCTTCCTATCGCTCTCACCAGAGGAGAGGGACCACTGGGAGACTGTAGCCGATGAAAAACACGAGCTGGCGAAGGCCCAACACAAATTAGAACAAGAGCAAGAGATCTCGACATCCCCAGCAGATCGCCAACGGTAAGCATGTCTCATTGCTCCTCCCTATTTTGACTGACGATATGCCATTCTCCAGGGCTATTCAGATGCTATCGAGCTTCATCAAGCCAATCCTTGCCCTGATATGCGATGTCACTGGGTGGAAATGTACCTTTATTGCTGGAGGACCTGAGCCTGCTGCCAATGGGCAATTCAGTGTCATAAGGTATGTTTTTCATGTTATCTTACTTTCGTGCACCTGTATTGACTAAATGACCCAAAGTGTGCATTCCGGTGAAACCAAGGGCCCAATTCCGTTGAACTTTGGCTGTGTTGAGCGCGCCGTTTACAAGAAACAGCTCGTCCCAGCCTTTGCCAGATTCCTCCGGCTTTGCTACAGTCCGTCCTTCCTCTTTTTCTTTTTCTTTTTCGCGAGTTTTTATTCCTGTACAGGTCCTGATGAGTGTCGATCCTCGGCGCTGGACCCTCAGGAGGGCTTTATGCCCATGTCCGAGATCGCGGAGGACGACCCTTCCTCCTCAATGATCGTCCATGAAGTAGAGAAGTCACCTTCGCCCATGGTGTCGGACACGATCGAGCCTCCATCAGCAAAGGATTTGACAACTTCAGAAAACGACAACATGAGGGGTGAAGAAGACGGTGCATCCTCCTCAACGACTGTCCATGGGCTTGAACTTCCGTCAGCGAATGGCCAGGCAACCGAAGTGGTCGATGGCGGTGAAGAGGGCAGTCGTAACGAGCCTCCATCAGCAAATAGCCAGGCAACCGAAGTGGTCGATGGCGGTGAAGAGGGCAGTCATAATCCATTTCCGTTCGAGGCTCAAAGCCCATTTACTTCCCCTTCTCCGTCGCCTGCCTCATCCCCGATACTCCCAAGAGACCACAACATCGACCCAGCTTTGGATGTTGCCCCTGTTGCCTCGGCTAACGGCCGCGGTCCTCCCTCAACACCCCACCTCCCACATCCGTTGACCGCTGCCCCTGGCCCTCGTCCCTCCCCTCAACCAGCCCCTCCCACAGCTGTGGCCTCTAATCCGACGACGGCCGTTGGGCCTTTGAAAATTTTCCTCCCTCCTAGAGCCACTTCATCCAAAAACCAAAAGAGCTCGAAGAAAAGGAAAAGGGCCGCGCCTGTCGAAACGTCTGCAGTGGGACCGAAGCAGCCATCACAGCCATCTACGTCTAAAGGGCCCTCAGAGAACAGCGAGACGTCAACGGAGCCACAGAAACGGTGTCGTATCAAGTCGGCCAAGGCCCTGGCAATGGAGGGATCTTGAATTGGCCGTGCCTCTGTAGTTTAACCATTGCTGGATAGAATTTGAGTTTGTTTTGCGTTAGAAATACAATTTTGAGATTTGACTGTCCTAATATTATAAACTTTGAGAGCTGGCTACAACATCAACAACCGGAATGCTCGACAAATGCAAAACTTGTTGAGCAGACACCAACCGACAACATTGCCAAGGGTGTGAATCTATATTTAGCGCCAGCCAAGAGTGTCGAAAAACCACCCAATAAAGGTCTAAAATATTCATTACCCTTGATACATGTACATATAGGCTTCCTAGAGGAGTTCTAAATCTTTGTATACACTGAATATATGACCTCTACAAGATAAATCGCGAAAAAATCGAAGTTTAGAGCACCCCAAAAAATAGACGAGGGTTGATTGAGGTTTGCTATGAGTTACACACACTGATGTACCTGCAAACATGGCACGTCAAAACACAGGCCACTTACCGTTTTCAAAGCTATGATATACGTTAGGGTATTACTTCAGGTCTCATCTGGCAAAAGAAGGGGGCATCTTAACAAAAAATGACGATAGAAAGTTGATTTCAAGATTTATAACTTGCCCGAGATCACCTCGCACGTTGCTGGGCCAGCATTTTGTCGGACAGAACATGTGTTTTTTGACGAACTCTCTGTTTAAAACATATAATTATACTACTTGGTAGGCGCACAGACGGTGGGCAACATCGAAAGCCCTAATTTCCACAGATCCTCTATCCTTCTATTCTCCTTCTCGAGCTCGGCGGGCGTGCACGAGGCCAGCCACTTCTCCTTTGTTTGGAAACCCTGGTCTACCCAACGAAACAGGCCTCCGGCGGAATATTGTGCGAACGAATAGCGAGTTTCGCCCTTGCCAATGACGACGTTTGAGTGAGAGATTACCGCGGAAGGGAATAAAATGGTCGATCCTGGAGGGAACTCAATGACCATCTTTAGGTCCCACAGGATTAGATGTCCGCCCTTAGTGTAGTCGTATGTGCCAAATGGAGTGACGGAGCACTCTCCAAAAGCAAGGTTTCCAGGGTCTATATGTGGGTAGCATACAGTCCGAGGCCCGAAGTTGTAGGAGGCGGCGCTGAAGATGCTGCCAGGAAATATTTTGACGAGGTTGGGGTGCATTCGATGAAGAAGTTCTGTCTTTGTTTGGTAGTAATCGTAAAGCTTTGGGGCCCAGGAGGCTAGGACGGCTACGGCATTTCTCAGCCCAGGTCTGAGTTTGAAGGTGAACATGCTTACAGGACGCAAACCCAGCGAGTCATTTAAAGACGGGGAGAGAGTTGAGCTCAGAGAGAACGGCCTCGTTGGGCGGATCGTTGTGGAGATTTCCAGGGGCACGTTGGCCGCCTCCGTACGACACCCCGCAGTTGAGGGCAACAAACTTGCCACGGCGGTGGAGAGGTGTAGACTTGGGGCCCACGCACCGCATCCTGCGGCTCTCGAGGGCCTCTGCTGCCTGAGCTTGAAGCAGGGGCCAATCCTTGTCAACAGGGTGGCCGGCAAGGATTGCGATGACGCGACTGTGCTGGTCGACGATTCCTGCCGAAACGCTGGGGAAAGGTTGTTGAGAAACTTGTCCGTGAGAGGTAGTTCATGCAGAAAAAGCATACCTTCCGTCCCATTTCTGAAGCTGGAGTTTGTGTTTCCCGACCGCATCTTTCAAAGTCACAGAGCGAGGCCGTTTGGGGCCGTTGTCGACGCCTATATAGCCCGTATTAGAGGCTGGAAGAGTCTCTGCATCAACGTTTGGTAGGACAATGGGAGTCGCCATCCCAAGGTGTTTTCTTCGGCATCCCGGACGGGCCTGAACGAGGTGCTCACCCATCCGAGCGCGTCTTTCTTTCCTGGAGGCATTTGCGGAGGCGTTCCTGCGATCTTTTCGATGCGCAGGGGTGATTTTTGTTGGATTCTTTTTTTGTTGTTTTTTTGGGGGGACTCGTTCGGAGGGGTCGAGAAAGAGAGGGAGAGGTTCAGGCCCAGTTGCTGGGGTATCTGAGGGGCCACATTCCGGAGAGGGTGGAAGGGAGGAAAGGGGCGAGGGCACGTCTGAGAGTGTGGGCGATAGGGAGCGTTCATTGTCGTCTTGTCGAGTAATACAATCCTTGATCAGGTTGCATAGATCAAATGATATTTCAGGGAGGGGTACGACAATTGGCTCCGACGTCATGCTTGATGACGTGGGTCAAGAGGTGATCTGCGTCAGGGCGGTTAAGTGGTAGGGTTGAGGGAAGAGAGAAGAAAGCAAAAAGAAAAAGAAAGAAGGTGTGCATGGCATCAGTGTATGTCCATGGCGTGAACGATTCCTGAGCTCATGCACGACCTCTTATTGGAAAAACGCGACGTCGCAAGGTCCCAGTGTATGTCCATGGCGTGAACGATTCCTGGTCCAGGCGCCAAGGCGAAGGGAGAAGGAAACAAAATGGAGCATAAAAAGAGATTTGTTTAACCTTGAGCTACGTACCCAAGGATTGAACGTTGAACGTTGGGCGCTGGTGGTAGGAGTCGTGAAGTTGATGGGGCAGGCAAAAACAATATTTGAATTTCTTAAAGTCGAAAATTCACACGCTGACCAAAAACCAGTCAACAAATGGCCTCTGACCTGACCTGACTGAATTCACAAAAGATACTCCGTACAAAACATCACCATGGCCTCAAGACCTACTAAACAAACAAAATTTGGCCAATCCACATTCTACGATGCCATTCCGATGGTGAACGAATACGAAATTGTAAACTCAAGCGAGGTAATTGCTCAAACGGTTAGAGGGAAAACAACCTACATCCGCCGCAACCAATCACCAGAGGTAGCTGCAGGGGCCTGGGAGACCATTGCAAGCTGGGAGCCTCCTGACGACCTCCAACGGGCTCTGTATCCGGATAGGACTGCATACGACGAAGCTGTTGATGGGCCGATTATGGATGACGAACCACACATTATCCTGGTGGAGAAAAAAAAAAGGAGCGCAGTCTCAGTGAGTTATTTATCAAACTTACAGCCATCTTGGGGCTCTGATTCCTCTCGTACAGAAAAGACCTAACGTCGTTTGGAAGGATCTATATCGCCAACCCGGAACACGTTCGAACACGCGTAGGACGTCAAGGAATTTACGAAGATGGAGACGGGCCGATGGTCAACGAGGTGCCCGAGGCCGATGGAAATGTTGATTTGTTTCCTGTGTCCAGAGACCGACGAGATGGGACTGGAGAAACTCGGAGGACGCTTTCATGGATTTGGACTGGGGAAAACAACCGGGTCAACGGGCAGGGGAATGATTTGGAGGAGAACAACAGCACATCCGAGGAGGATGACGATGCCGACTCTGACGACTCCAGCAACAAGCCAGACAACGAGATACTGCGAGTGGAATGGTCGAAAAGTCGGGCTAGATGCATGCGGGCTACAGAGGAGGTCGCTTTGGTGAAAGAGGAGATGAGGAGGGCGCTGGCATATCTGGAGTGGAAGGCTGGCTGGTGGGAGAAAAAGGAGAACGGGCGAACAGGTGTCTCGGTGGACATGTTGGAGGCCATCATGTCATTTGCAAAATCGCAGGCGCAAATTCAAACATCTCTTGCAGATCACTTTCGAACGCTATGGCACTCCCCCCTCAATCTAGTACCTGGAGAAAACACAACTACTGACGAAAACGAAGACGACAGCAGCGACGAAGAAGGAGAGGATGGTGAGGGGGTACCGATGGATGAGAATGACAATGAAGAATTATGATCTTTTCATTAAGGATGGCAATCTACACCATTACACCTCAATAGATTTCTTACATTCGGTTCTTTTGAATAAATTAATTTGACAGTAATATTATTTTGGAGCATCTGAACCAAATAGCCATAGGCCTAGACAGATTTGATGGATCTATTCTGGATTCCCAAAAGGGATGCCAGGTATATTTAGAATTTAATGACATCACGGAGTTCTAATTATAGAGAACGTCAATTAATGCCAGTGAACGTCATCCGAAATCCGTCCCGCGCATCCATCCATTCCCGCCCGATTTTCGTGGCGCAAACGCCGGATATGGGCTACGGGATGTCCCTAGGCACATTCTGGACGGTGTGCGACGACGAGCGACCCCCGCCGCCGCCACGGACAGCGAGCAAGAGGTTTTGGGCAGCAATGGTGCATTGTTTGGCACTGTTGCCGTCCCAAAGCCTGGTGCCGCCCCCCGGCGCCCTCACAGAGGCCCCATGCATGGATCCTGGCTCCTACCCGGGCCAGGCAAGGACCCGGTGGGCATGCATGGCCCATTTCAGGGTACTGCCGGGGTTCCATACATGTATATAGCTGCTATGGCTGAATCAAATTACTCCATGAATGTCCAGGTAAAGTATTAAATATCTAATCGACTTGTCTTACAGTATATGCTGATCAACATTCTCAGATCATCAACCGGCCTGATCTAAAGATCATTGACTATGGGATTGGTCTTCCAGGGAGCCAGCACGATGCAACTGCTTGGAAGGAAACTCGTCTACCAAATGAACATCAACACCTGTTCAATGAAGGGGAGTTTGTATGGGCAGACTCGGCTTATCATTTGAAAAACTGGTGCCAGGCACCATATAAGGAGTACGTCTTTACTTTCATTTCAAACAAAATTATTCTAAAAAAAAATAGGCCAGAGAAATCATTAAAAGAGAATGCAAAGTACAATTTTCATGTTTCTCGCATTCGAATCCGATCTGAGCACTGCATGGGCTATCTGAAAGGAAGATGGTCGTCTTTGCGTGGTTTGCGATTGCGGATTGATGACACAGAGATGAATACATTCGCAACTTTATGGATCGCCAGTTGCATACACCTGCATAACTTCGCAATTGGTCATGAGAAGCAGGACAACCCAGAGGCAGATACCTTTTTTATTCAAGGCCAACACATCCTGGAGAGGGAACAACACCAAAACATGATATGGCAACAAGAGAGACAAGCTCAACATAATATTGAAGAGGGTGAGTACACAGGAGTAGAGACAGTACAGTTATTAGAAGGGAAGATTAAAAGAGAGGAGTTAAAAAGGGATCTGTTTAGACATCTAGGTATATAATTAGGGTATACATAGGGATATAAGAAATGCATAGGCTAGATTAAGCAAATGGATCAGACGATTGGGAGTAATCACCTGCCCTGGCTGTAAGATTGCGGGCCTCAAGTTTTGCTAAAAAGATTTTCTTGTCAATTATAGCTGCCTCGTGTTGACGTTGTCGCTCCTGTTCTTCATGCGAAAGGCGTTGCATCTTAATCTCATTCTCGAGACGAAGACGTTTGGTTTCTGTGCGAATCCGTTCAGATTCAACACGGGAATTACCGTATGTAGTCGTCAATTCTTGAACCTGTTGATAAGGGTCCTTGCGCTTTTTTGACTCAGAAGGAGGTGGCCGTGTTGAGGGAGGTGTGGACCCTGAGGGGGCAGCGGGTTGGGTTAAAGGAGGGGTTGACTGCGGCAGGACTGCCGACGTGGGTTGTGCTGGTGTTGGGACTGAGTTTTTCCCTGTACATCACAAGGAATGAGTGAGAAGAAAAGAGAGATGGCGAGAAAAGCACGTACCAGGAGAATCCACCTCCATGTCAGAAAAGTGTTCAGGTTCACCAGTGGGATCAGAATCCAGACCCGCAAATGACCTATCGATTTCTGCATCATTCCATTCAACGGACTTATGACGTGGGGGCTGAGACATGGTCGGCTCGAGGACACGTGTGTTGAGAGGCGTAGCTGAGTTTGCGACACTGACTTTCTCGACGACAGGGCTGCCATGGAGAAGCATGTACATCTTCATGTACCAAGGGAACTTGACACGGATCTTATCTGTAATAAAAGAGACGATGTTAATGGCAAGCCTAACAAAAAAGAGAAGTAAGGTGCGCACCCCAAACATTGTAGATCGGTGTGCCACTGATGATCTCAGACTCGCGATTCTCGACAATGAGGCCATGGCCGGTTTGGCCTAATTCGGAATGAAAGTCTGAGTATCTCTTCTTCAGGCTGATTTTGAGGCTCAGTTGCATGGAAATAAATTATTGAATGAAGGACTTACGCTCTGATCCTATTTGTAACTGATTTCCCCAACTTATCGAGAGGGATCCCGGACTTTGGGAAAAGCTTTTCAGCGATGTCGCGTGAAACATTTGCGATGGTAAGGCCACCACTGCTGACATCCTCAATGACCTTGAATCCAAACGCTTTCCGGTAGCGATTGCTGTCTTCGATGATGGAGAGAAGTTCGCTCGTCAGGGCGGGACACTTTACCCAACTGTATAATGATAAAGTTAAGTCACAAGCGAGAAATATATTAATGGGGTCAACTCACTTGACACTGTCAGCCGGATCGGCATTTTCCTTCTCTGCCTGAGGCCCTGCACCCTCAGGCCGTGGATCTACTGGGTCAATACCAGTCAGAGGTGTTGATGGAGGAGCTGTGGGCTTTCTGGATGGGGCAGATGTTGACGTTGAGGCCTTTTTGGCCTTGCCTGACTTGGAGTTTGCAACCTTGGCCTTCTCGGCCACTAGTTGGGTTTTATAAAGGGAAAGAGGTGACGTGGGAGGAGAATTAGACATAGATAGTCTATAATTATATGAGATATATCAAAGGAGGGTGGGTATTGAATGAGCGGATCTGGCAAACGATGGAAATGGCGTGTATAAGGATTGTTTTGTTTAATCTACGACGCGGTCGCGCGATGCACGTGCTGACGCGTGTGCGGTTGCCTCCGTTTTATTGACACTCCGCAATGGCCGTTTCTCGGCCGACTTGCTCTTGCTTCACTCGCGGTAACAGAAACGGCTTGCTACAGTCGATTTGATGGGAAAGTGAAGCCGTGCGAAAAAAGTAAAAGTGTAGCAACCGTTGCGTTGCGGCTGCTGCACGAACTTTGAATTCCCCTATTTTCCTGGGGAGGCGCACCGCCGCCAAAGGCAGTGGTCTGTTTGTACATGTTTATTTCCTGCCAACGTCTCAAAATTACTGGAAAATCAATTTTTTAAGCGCAATTCAACCCAGTTACCCAAAACCTATGCCCAAATCGAGTTAAAATATGACTCCGCTGGGAGGCGTTGGGCCGGATTTTTTATATTCGCGCGTATAACCCCATAATCAACACGTAAAAAAGGATTCTGAAAGTAAATAAAAAAAACGAGCCCAACGCCTCCCAAGACCAAGTTCATAAGAATGTGTTAATGTGTTTAGTAGGCCAGAATCGGCCGTGAGGAAAGAGAAATATTGATTTAGTTTACGCTCTGCCAAAGCCTACTTAAGTGATTACATAACGCGCGTGAAGGCTTCATGTGACGCCTAAATGTATATTCTGAATCTCTATGTTCATCAGCAAAGTCTGGGTCAGCTACCCAGCTATATATAGCCCTAGAACGTGCTGGATAGTGCCATAGTGCCATAGTATAGGTACCCCTTTAGCTAGCGTGCCATAGTGTCACGAGATCACTACCTAGTGTGCCATAGTGTTGCACGGCCACTACCTAGTGTGCTATAGTGCGGTCTAGCACGACATCTGATAATGTCTAGCACTCTCTAGCACTCTCTAGCATAGCCAATTTTTTAGACGTCAGGCTTCAGCTTAGATTATTTTATCAATTAAAGTAACAAAGAATTCAGCAGACCAAAAAATAAAGACAAAATGAAGGTTTATTATTCGGGATAATCTAGAGTACATTGGACTAAACTACGTCCACTATGGATACACTACAGATCCAAAAAGAAGGGGCAAAAAAGGAGACATAGAAGGGAGGAAAGGGAAAGGGGAGAAAGAGAGAAAAAAGAGGGAGGAAAAAAAAGGAGAACTCAGAGAATGATATAAAAAAGAATGAGGAAGGAGAGGAAGATATAAAAGGGGAGGAGGGGAGAAAGAGAATAAACAAAAGAGGGAGAAAACAGAGGAAGGAAGAGGGAAAGGAGAGAGGAGAAAAAAGAGAGAGAGAAAAAAAGGGAGGAGAGAGAAAGGGGAAAAGAATAAGAAGAGAGAGGGAGAGAGAAGGAAGAAGGGAGGAGAGAGGGAGAGGAAAAGAACAGAAGACAGAAGGGAAAGGAACAGAAAGAAGAG
>JAIFHD010009524.1:0-102201 GCA_019721455.1 Psilocybe mexicana | reverse complement strand
CTCTTGCAGCGGCTAGCGAGTCACTGTGGGGGGGGGAGAAGAAAGTAGAAAGGGCGGTCAATAAGAAAAGTGGGTTGCTTTTATTCATGGATACCGCAGCACAGTCCAATCTACGGCTGTATGTCCAGAAATACAGTCAGTGTTGACGTTCAGGATAAGAAATATTGATCACTCACTTGCGATCATGGCGGTAAAGGTCGAACAGGCGGCAGATTCGAGAGGGTCGGGTGAGGCGAGATTGTCTGAAGCAACAGTCAGGTTGTCGAAGGAGCATTGCCCGCGTTCAGGCCATCAATCATGATATATGAGGACCTCTTGCATGCTCGTACTGCAGCGCTAAAGTGGCGACACACGAAGTATGTAGATGGGGGAAAGAAGAGAGACGTCGGGATCGGAAGTTGAACTCGGAGCAATTCGCGAGTCAGTTTCACGATCACGCGTGTCGGAGTTTCAATGGACTTAGAAGTTCCTCCGAGGGTTTGACTTCGCCAAATCGTTCGACGGATGTGCGCCAGCATCTCTCCCGCCATCCCATGACTTTGATAGATACAATTATCGAAAGGAATGTATCTTACATGGATATTTTCAAAATGGCAAAAAATTTACTCAGAATGATAGAAGGAATAGTGCTATTACTATCGGCTGGAGAGTTAGAGTTACTAGAACGTACTAGGGAATAGTGATGCGACGGCCCGGCTTAGGCCTGAAGCCGCGGCTTAGGCCTGGCTTTGAGTGGCCGCGGCCTTGATATTTTGAAGCCGGAGCCGTCATCAACGGCTTCGGCCCGGCCGCGGCCTCATATGGCCCAGGCCACGGCCTAGGTCACATGATGCTCTGGTCAAGCCAGCACATCATCTGACGGTTAGTTTCCTTTTTGGCGTCACCCATTGTGACGCCAAAAAGGAAATTCCTCATTGTTTCGCGCGACCACCACCACTTTGCACCACCCTCGGACCACTGAGGACAAGTCCTTGTCACTCGTCCGTTTCTATTCGCTTTGAATTGTCAAACATCAAGAACGGGATTTTAGCGACTTTTTAGTGGACGTAGGGGATTTGGATGGTGGATAAAAGGGGAGACCCCGGATGGGGAGACCCATAGGTACGTTTTTTTTTGTTTGATTCATGAATCATTTGTTCTCACCCATTTCTTTTTCTTTTTTTTTTCAGGTGTATCAGTTCTATTGCCTGGGCTATCAGCCCACCCTTCCCTTCTTCCCCCTCTTCACATCCGTTGTCAAGCTTGAAAACTCAACTACGACCCAACGACGGCCAACTGACAGCCACCAACACGAATGACAACCAAACGGGGGTTGGCCGCTTCGCTGACCCAAGGGTACCCAACGTGGGTCTTGGTGGTCACTGGTCACCGATCACCCAACATGGGTCATCGACTTGTCGATGTCGGTCGGTGGTCACCGGTCACCCAACATGGGACGTCAACTTCCGTCGGTGGCCCAACGTAGGTTGGCGACGTCCCGCGGCACCCAAACATGGGTCATCGGTGGCCCAACGTAGGTTGTCGACGTCCCGCGACACACGAACATGGGTCATCGGTGGCCCAACGTGGGTTATTGATGTCCTAGCGAGGTCACCGAACGTTGTCAACACTCATCTTTTAAGTTCCTCATCAAGGTATGTCATTTACTCCCTCTGATACAATTCCAATGTTCCATGCCTTTACTAACTCTTTTTCTTTTTCTTTTTCTTACCAATAGATCATGCCAGCAACAACGAGAACGAGTCACATCAACTCGTTCTCGCCATTTTCTTTTCATTCGCCCACCACCACCGCCGTTTTGCACAAACGGACAAGAACCGGCTCATTCTCGTTCATTCCACCCACTGTTGATCCCACCCACTCCACCCGCCGCCACTGCTTTGCACGAACGAACAACCCTCTCCTTCACAAGTCATTTAACTTTTTTCAAAATTTGTACAGTCTTTTTAGAAATAGGAAAAAAATAATATTTATTCATCGTCATCTACGTCCTCTACGTCTGATTCTCCGTCAGGGATCAACTGATCCCATGTGAAGCCCTCCCCATCTTCATCCTCCTTCCCCTCGAGATCTTTGGATATAGCAAATAGAACACGCTCGTTGATCTCCATGTCAGCCTTGAGATCTTCAAATGTCAAGACCTCACGAAAAATGAGGTCCTCATGGTACAAGCATTTAAGACATTGTAAGGCCTCCACGATATCTTGCTTCAGTTTATTCCGTCGTTTGCTAATAGTGATGCCAGCGGAAGAAAATGCGCGTTCGCTTGAAACCGAGGATGCCATGATGGCAAGATAATCCCTGGCGAGCGAGGCCCAGGTTGGGTAGCGATGTGCGTTGAGCTAAAAAGGAGA
This sequence comes from Psilocybe mexicana, assembly GCA_019721455.1. Lineage (NCBI taxonomy): Eukaryota > Fungi > Basidiomycota > Agaricomycetes > Agaricales > Agrocybaceae > Psilocybe > Psilocybe mexicana. The sequence goes on along the minus strand of JAIFHD010009524.1, from coordinate 99,847 downwards.
TTCAGAAATGGTAATGTAGAACAATGCATCTTAGGTTCACGTACCCCCCACCAAGCAACGATATCGACATCTTTGCTGACAGCCTCTGCAGTTTTGATGTATCGTTCAAACTCCACCATCCAGTGAGCATTAGGTGCTGGCATATTGGTAGCATCATCGTCTTCGGAGTCGCTTGCAACTCTACTCAGGCCGCGGCGGGATAGGGAAGGTCTTGATGCCGTTTTATGTGATGTGTTCGGTGTGGATCCTGTGGTAGTACTAGTAGCGGGAGGGTGTAGTCTGGCGTGTCGTTCTTCAAACTGTTGGTGGAGACATTGAAAATAGACATTTTTTGAGTTACAAACAAAGATACCTTGCGTTTCACAAGCTTGATAACATCCTCGCAAAGCCTTGGAGTCCAATTCTTCTCAAAATACCCCATCTTCCGTCCAGGATGAAGAACTATCAGAAGATGATCAATCAGCACACAAACAGGAAAATGAGAACTCATACGTACCCATAGCAAGGATGTGTGCGTCGGATTCAGCCGTTTTCTGGTAGTATTCCTCGAGTTTCTCCGTGGCGGCATTGATTGCGTCTTGAAAAGGTTCGTATTTGTCGAGTGGTGCCCGTTTGGTCCAGGAACTGTGGAGAGCTTCGACAGCTGGGAGAGCATGGTGTAGTGTCGGTGTTTTTGAAGCGGAAAAGGCTTGCTGAGCTTTCTCAGCATGCTACATTGACAAGACAAATAAGAAGGAATGCAGAGAGAGAGATATAGAAAGAGAAAAGAAATCATACCCCGAGAAGATTACAAAATAAACCGACCCTCTCCCATTCGTCATCGGAAAGCCTTAACTTCGAAATCTTTTCCCGTTTTGTCCGGTTGTCCTCCTTATACGCAAGCTCGAAAACAAAATCGTCAAAAGCCTAATATTCAGATCCATGGGTTAGATTCTTACTGAAGAGTTCTGTAATATAATATTTACCTCTCGACAAGACTCCGCTCGAGAGAGCATGACATACGTAGAACCCCATCGAACCTTCATGTCAAGTAAGGCCTGCACCGGTTTGTTGTCTTTGCGTTCTTGGACAAGCTTAAATAGCTCTTTTCGTTGTGCTGATGAACGAACCTGAGGTTTCAGATAGTAAGTAAGGTCTATACAAAATAATAAAAGAAATACACACTTTGACACATATTGCTCGAACAAGCCCTACTTCGTCGCGTTCTACACTCCCCAAATCGTCTGGGATATGTTCTTCAGATGAATGAGGATTGTAGTAATTTGATTTGCTTCGTGTCGAGATCAGAGCCTGGGTCGAAATGTTGATGATATGTGCAAGGCACCTTATAAGTTTCACTGTGTTAGCACTCGAGCATCACACTCACATAAACTAGAGTTAGCTCACCGAATATGTCTGTTTTTCACATCAAACTCCTTGCCAGTCTTGATTTTGTAGAGCCTTGCAAACTCTTGCAGCATGGTATTGTTATTGGACGCGTTGTCGCAGGTAATGTGGCCAATCTGATTTAGTGGGGTCCAGTCAACGAAAGCGGTGAATAAAGAAGCAAAGAAATAGACCTTCTCAACGATTCCCATGCGATCACATAACTTGAATAGAACCTGACCCAAACGAACACCATCGTGAGCGGTATTCATCTGAGTAAACCCCAGTAAAGCATGCTTTAAAACCCATTTTCCGGGTACCTCTTCTTCAATCCAATGGCCAGTAAGAGCGAAGTATCCATTGGTGCTTCCGGACTGCCATGCATCACATGTAACACTAACTTCGCCCTCACAAAGTTTGCTCTGACAAGAGACGTGAGTGGACACAAAAAGATATAGAAAAAATCATGAATTATGGTTGTGAACGTACATTGAAACGATCACGTAGCGCTTTCATTTGCTCCTTAAATTTGTCAACGATGAGCTGTCGGGTTTGGTCTCGGTTAGGAATGAGGATCTTAGTGGTCGCAGCGCCCGCAATTTCGATCATCTTCTGGTACGTTGGATGTTCGAATGCTTGTATTGGCTGAGGGCGAAGGATTGTCAGTAACCATACACGCATATGAGAAGATGCCGGAAAAGAAAAGATGTAGTACGTACTTGATTAGTTTCAACAAGCCACTGAATGGCAGCTTCTTGAAATATCTTGTGTGTATAACGAACGGGTTTGTCCTGTGGAGTTTGAACCTTGTAGTGGTCATCAACCAGAGTTTGCGAGAGTTTCTTCATTTCCGCGGCGGCCTTCCTTCGTGCGTTGGAGTCAGAGGGGAGCATCGATTCGAAATCATTTTCCTTTGCCCATTTTCGGTAAACCTTCTATAGAATAGATCCATTCAGATTTCGAATCAAAATAATTGAGAGAAAAGAAAAAACATACCGCATGACGATGCTCCATATGCCGCCTGAGAGTTGATGTTTCAGCAGTAAGATCCTTGTCGAGTTTAACACATTGAATTCCATCTCTGGTCAGAACAAAACTTGTGAATAGATTGCAAATAATTTAGAGAAATAACAGACTTACCTGCACGTCAGACACTGACTTCGACCTTTTTTGTTGCTGCCAGGAGCACGAGGTAGAGGTTTAAAAAAATGTTTGATGTCGGCGCTAGGATCAGGTTTCTTTTTGAGGTCCACATCGTCAATATCGATGACATTGACATCAGTATGCATGCCATTCTCGTCGAGAGTGTCTGGAACAAAGCATTAGACAGTAAAGAAATCCAAGATGTGCAAGATACCTGTAGTCCGAGGCCTCTTCTTTTGTCTTTTTTTTGATTTCTTCTTCTTCGAGGTACTAGACGGGTTTGGAATCTCTTGAATTTCGTCGTCGGTTGCCTCTGCAGGTTCATCGGACTCTTCATCACTGCTTGACGAGCCTTCGTAGTCAGAACCAGATCTGCTTGGTGGGCGCTTGTTGGTGCCTTTTGAAATCGGTGAAGGCCATGCTGTTGGACTCGGCAATGTGCCTGACAATGAAATAGGACCCGGTTGCGAGATAGAGGCCGTCGCTGAGGCATTAGAAACAGCTGTTGTTGAAGAGACTGCGGCAAGAAGGGTTTGAGTGGGAAGTGGCGGTGTTGGAGGACGTGGAGAGGGTGGTGGTGGAGGTGGAGGTTGAGGTGGAATGTGTTGTGCTGAAACCTGAAGTTGACGATGCGACGATAAGACGGCCTCACCGACGTTGTTTGGGTCTATCAGCCTTGCGGTGGGATTTCGGTCCCGCACTGGCCGCGGTTCACGGTGACTTGCCATTTTGGGAAGGTAACTTCACATCTGCACGAAAAAAATTCATTGTCAAGGGAATTTAGTACTGTACAGTTCCAAGAGATATTTTACATTTTTTTGGCAATACAAATACAAATATTGTTGTCTAGGCCACGGCCTGAGCCACGGCCTATGGCCTGCAAAAGGTGAAGCCGAGGCCGTGGGCCGGAATAAGCCATGATTGAGGCTCGGCTTTGGCTCGGCTTCTGGCACACGGCTCGGCCCGGCCTGCGGCTTTCAGGCCGAGCCGTCGCATCACTACTAGGGAATTTTTCTGGTTCTGGACCTAACACTTCTATCTTTTCTAACACTTTCTAAGTTGTCTAGATATTCTAGTATCTTGTTATTTTCCTGATGTCACATCCAGTTCTATGTACATCTAGCCTGGAACTCGGGATGGTGTTGGACGAGCAAGAGACTTGGTCATGAGGTTGGCTTGAGGATCTCTCTAGAGAGGTACTTCAGAGAAAAGAAGAGGAGAAAAGCAAGACCTAGTGAAAAGCCTCAAGTTTGCCAATTTTAGCGCTCAAGCGCTCATATGATCTTACCAGTGGCCAGGCACTCGATTGCATAAGCTTTTCAATGCTGTGGAGGCTGTGAAGACATATCAAAATTTATCATCGCGTCAAAACTCTAATAGTAACACCATCGCTACATAGCCATACGTTCCATACACTGGCCCCCCCCAGAGACCCAGTCCAAGTCGGCGTTCTCGTGCTCTTCGGGCCTCATGCATCATGTTTATCAACACACATTCAGCGTGGCATAACGTACGACGCTGAAAGATGAGCGCTGGACACGAAGATTCTCGCTGTCGTTGTCAATGCCACAGACAATCGATGTATTGCTGACGCTGATCGTGCTGCAGCTGCACGTTTTCAACTTGAGAGTCCACATGCCATCTAAAAATAGAAAGGTGGTACTTTACTGATTTTATGAGGGTCTGATTATTGATTATTCCAACAATAGATATCGAGTCGAATCGAGTAAACGAGGTTCTAATGAATTACCCAGCTACTCGAGGCATGAATATAAAGGAACCTGGCAACGCCTGATGCCTGCTGTTATAATTTTTTTTTGATTCGTGATGGCATCGCGAAGTTGCCCCATTTCTTTGTCTACGGCGCTCAATTTGATCGTGCCAATGGACAAAAAACAATTTGAAATGACGTAAAGATTGGCGATGCAACAACGTTGTTTAATCTTTGGAAGTGTACACTGCAGCAGGGCCGACTCAGAGTCACTATTGTTGTTGTATTTGATCGCTGAGGACTGCCGACACGGCGCTCAATGCTCATTTTTAGAATTAGGTCTGATTCGAAAGCCATCTGGGGTCCTTGTCGTTGTATTTGTTGTATTTCACAGCACGTTCAGAATGCTTGCCTTACTTATGCAATGTCAGCAACTGATCTGAAAACTTTGGATTCTCCGAGTAGTTCGTTCGTTTCCGGAAGATGGCCTACTCGAGGAAAATCGGAATCAGAGTCGGAGTGTTAGCACTACTGTGGATCAAGTATGAGCCTCAGGAGGCCTGTGAATTGATTCTAATTCGTCCAGGTCACAGAAGGGTGAGGTGTATCCTGTGACTCTACGAGGATGAAGGGATTCTTACTTACCAATACCGCTGAGTAATTATAATCATCGTTGGTTCACCCTTGACATGGTCTCCGTCTTCAAGCTTCACTTCCGATGTTTAACGATAGAACGCGGACGGGGACACGGAAAATTTGTCATAATCAAAAGACCAATTGCAGATGAAGGGCATGATTCGAACTTGAAAAAGAAGATGGAGACGAAAAAAAAAAGATGGATGATGACCTTCGGAGTTTCGACGTCCTCAATCGGCTGAAGGTGCAGAACTTTAGAGCGTGACCCAGTGGCAAAGTAAGTATATCTCGTTCCATTAGTAGAGCATCTACGACCACGTCGCATAAAGGTCTGGAGCGAGCCTGAGTGCGAAGGGGATTCCAGAAGTACTGTAAGTCCAAATTAGCATTCTCCGTGTTCAAGATAAAATTATAGGGAGTCGCTTACAGACTGGATGACACTGGGACGTCACGTCAAGTAAACTCAAATCCCCCAGTCTGAATCGCCGTCCCCCGCCGTACGGTTCGGCGTGCTCTCTAACCTAGGTACCATGAAGAAATTAGGAACATGAAAATGTACGAACACTCGAATTCCGAACCTCTGTGATCATGACTTTTTTTTAGAAAAAGTCGTGTTTGATCAGTGTCTTGTGATGGTCTTCGATTCAGTATAATTGAAGAAGATGAAAGGCTGTGTGGGGGTAGCCACTGCAGTGCAACTTCCATCCAATTCCGATGATGACGCTATCTTGTTTGATCTTGTAGAACTTCTCATAGAAGCAAGTTGCTTTATGGACCTACGCCTTTGGCTTGAGCTTTCATCGTCTTGGTTCTTGGAGGCACAGCCTGGTGGCAACTTTGAATACGAACTCATTTTGAGTGGCAATCGCAGCGAATGCGTTTCCGGTGAGGAAGACGGTTACTCACAAATCCTTTCTGATGTTTATTTTTGTAGTGCGGCTGAATAAACACAACTCGGCGAGGATCATCTCTGGGCCGTGAATCCAAGAGTGGCACAAACGAAACGAGGTGCCCTGCCATGGAAAATTCGAACTATTCTGTTCATCAAGAATGGTTAGCACGCCAACTTGGCGATCCTCTCAGGCTGATGTATATCGATAGACAAGTCCCCCGGTGACGTTGGATTTTGCACTAGAAGTTGAAGAGGGGCAGAACTGCGTAAATTCGCATTCCAATATTTTCGATTGATAAGACTAGTCTGAAGTTTGAAAATAGAAAGAAAACCTGATGGATATTGATCAGAAATCAGCACACTGCCAGTACACTGAGACTCGGACTCCTGGTCTAAGATATACTCGGAGCCACTGCTTGATATCATTATATAGCCTCTAGGCGGAGCGAGATGGCAATGATGACGAGGATGACGATGGTGGTGATAGGGCAGTCGAAGGAGCTGAGTCCTGACATGGACAGCGGGGATAACGTTGAATCCGTGAAGGCAGGCGAGAAAAAGTAGGTTTGGGTCTTCGGGAAACAAACATACCTACAACGATGGAAACCGGAATGGTGACAATAATCGGAGAGAATCGAGCATAGTCGGTTACATTTCCGATCCACGGAAGTTGATTCCTTTTTGTAAATTGTGCATCGATTGACATTCGTCAAGACAGTCTGTCGCTGGCAACAGAATAAGAAAAAGAACAAGCTGAGGATCCAGAAGAGCAATCTTAAGAATGGGGATCTAGAGACGCCCGGGCTTTGAAAGGGAAAGTGAGAAAGATGCTCACGAGACAGGGTAAAGGGCGATTTGAGCTTGGGAGTGACTGGGGTCCCCGGGTCGTTGCGGCTTTCCCGATTTGGTATGGACTAATTGGGCGTCTCACTTCCTCTCTCTCTCTCCCTCGTGGCCCGAGCATGGCCCTTCCACTATAAAGACCCTCCCCTCCTCCCTTTTCTTCTCTCCACTTCCCCCAATCCTTTTACAAGCGCCCACAATGCCATTCTCATCAGACCTTGATGTCGACGCGACCAGCAACGCCTACTTCGCGTTTGCGCGTATCAAAGGCGACGTCCATCTCGTTCAAGGTTCGTTGGTTCATCCAATGAACAACCACATTTTTATGAACTACATCGTATTCTAGCATCCAATTCAACACCACTTTCCTCACTCGCCGCTGTAGACGTTAAAGTCTTCCGACACGAGTTCATCTCCATTTTCCGCTTTTCTGAATATCGCACCCTGCACCCTGCGGACATCTGCATCCTCGAGCCGATCGACGAACAACTCACAAAGTACGAGCAGGACAGCGAGACTGTCTTCCTCGCCAGGAATGTCATGGAGCGTCTTCGAAAGCTCACCAGCCCACGGTGGCACTTCACCGCCCCACGCCGCCCCCACGCTCGTACCCCATGCTCACCATCTCAGCGTAATAGAGGGACGTTAGCGGCTGGACAAATGCTCAGACAACGATGAAAGGATTCGATGAAGAAACATCGCCACTGTCATATGGCAACCCAAGCAAGGGGACCTGTCTCGTGTTCTGGCTATTTCCATTCGCTCTCCATTGTGTTCTCCGACATCTCCATTTCCTCCGTGGACGACTTTGCATGTATCCACGAACATCCTTTCTTCCTTTGACGACAACCCTCGACCCATCCTCTCACATCTTTCACACCCCCAAAAACACCGTCGTTGGCCGTATTCTCAAGAATCGATAATAAGCAATCACACTCCACCCATAGATTTCCCCCTCCCATTCCCACGACTCGCCTTCCTACCCTTCTCTTCTCTTCTCTCCCCACTCCCCCCCTATGCGGCGCACCTGCCCTTACAGGACTATGATAAACCTGTACATTCTAAATCCCCTCCATTCACTCTTTCATTCCACGACTTTCTTCTTCTTGGTCACGGTCTCTGTCTTGTAACTCTTGTTCTGTTCCCTCCATTACCATCACACACCATCATTATCCATCTTGGTTTCAGTTCTCTGGACAACAGCATTTTCTTTATACACGCATTTGTATTTTTACACACATCACATACATTCAACACGCGCATATGTTTCATCTGTTCTTGATGATTGTTTTTTTTTTTTTTTCTCTTTGATCATGATCTCTGGCAACGGAAGCGATCCAGGATCGACGCATATCGGCCACTCGTCTCGTTATCGCATCTCTAGAGTCCAGCGTTCGACCCGATCCCTTAGGCGAGCAGTGATAAGCTATCCCTATCTTGCTAATAATTAGGCTTTCACAGTGGGGACAACGGACGCGCAGTTCTCGCCTGGTCAACTTATTATAAACCTGGACATACCAGTGGCGAGGTCTACGTTCTGCTTATGCGTCTCTCCGACGTGGCGGAAAATTAAAGGGACCCTCAAATCGACTCGAGTCTGGCGGGACGCGCGACCATCGGAGTGCGCGTCGCGTCGCGTATAACCCAAGTCCACTCGCAGGACCTACATAGTCCGAGCTTCACCTACTCATGCGCACGGTTCAACGTTGAAACGACAATAGAGTGACTCGTATTGTTATTCAGGATGTGCATTTTGAACCCTCGAACGTTAAAGATCAAATCGACGAGTCAACTGGTCAACCAAATAAAGAACGCGCATAAGTATCGTGTAATTGGGCAATGGAAGCCTGCCTGGATATGATCCACCGTCTCGAATGTCCGCGTCAAGTCCTATTTACATGACTCACAATCAAGTTGTACATGTAAGTCTATGCACAGTAATTACCCAGTAAAGATAAATTTAAATTTCTTCTGACAGGAATCCATGTACGACTCCCTCGAGGTAGGAGAAGGATATTTTAGCTGTTCATTTATTTAAAAGACACAATTTTAATTCCGTCGATCTGCCATTGACAACATTGACAAAACTGCGCGCGCTGCCGGTGCGGACTCAAGGGTGCGTTGGTACGGCGAGTGCCTTTAGAGCGCCTAAGCTAAACCACCAACCAACCAACTTCAACAACTGGCAGCTTAAATAAAATAAATCATGATGAATGCTTGGAACTTGAAGTGCTCTTGCTCTTGAATATTTAATCAATCACTTCACCTTCAACTTCTTTCTTTCTTTAAGTCCCTTCGTAACCCCGCTAGCTGTACGTGGTATACTACGACGGTAAACTCCAGACACTCGATGTCAATAATATCGGCGTTTACTTGGTATCAATTTGACTAACGTCATCTGGAGCCTCAATCCAATCCGACTTTGACACATTGCCAGTTAGTTAATCATTCTGGAGTTGGAGCAGACGACCGTTGACCGCGTTGACCACTTGGGCCTCAGGAAGGCTTGAATAAAGGGAACCTTGGACTGATATATTATCATGTTCAATTTTATTTACTCAATATGAAAACCTGAGAGATGTTCTCTCATTTGTATCTCCATGGTAATGTTGTAACGTCCGCATAAGCGCTAAGCGCTAAAACGTAAACGCTCATGCTTTTGAGATAATTTGGTCGAAATTTACTATTACTGAGAGGTCTAGAGGACTCAGGAGCGCCACGAGAAGTCCCATCTGCCTCATCAATTATTAGATGTAATATTGAATCCTGCTAATTCGAGGAGGCTATGGCTCTTTGACTACTCAATGATTCAGATAAAGGAGGTGGAAGGGTCTGACAGAATTCCATTAAAGTTTAAACAATTCAGTGAAGGCAGAGGCTCATGTGATGCCTACAAAGACAAGTTGTTGTCGTCATTGGACTCCAAAGGCTCAAAATTCAGTACATATTGAATCTTGAAAACAATACCACCGCCGACCCTGACATGGACAAGGCATGCTATTAACGGCAGACTTGGCGCCTTCGCTCTGAGGTGGCAATAAGTACCATGGCTGACATTGGCTGTGACTCAATGAGCTTGGGCTCTCAGTCTTCGGCCTCTATACACTTATCGTTTCCCTTCTTCCAAGTACCCTCAAGAGCAGAACTTGCCTAAATAGTGGAGTAATTAGCAGGCCCCAGTGAAGCCAAGAAAGTTCTCTTTGGCTGTGCCATCCCAGGGCTGATCATGAGGGGCGAGGTGCTTGGCCAAACAGTGCTGCTGAGCCCTAACCGAAATCTGGATATGATATGTACACATTACTATAGACCATCACCAAAAATATGTAGATGGATCCAAATATCGCAAATATAAATCCAGAATTTTGTTCGAAACCAGGCCGCCCGAAAAGCTGGAGGAACGGTCTGACTCACTGGCAGAGGCTAGAACGACTCTGCGTTCAGGATTCGATTCAAATGTTATAAAAATAAAAAACACAGAAGGACCCACGCCGCCTCGATCCATTGTGAATCGGATTCCATATGATTGTGTCAACAGTGATATGTACGTAGACCTAAATCTGTGCTATATCCTTCAGGTAAGGTGGCCTAGAACTTACTGTAGATAGAAAGGTGCTATGTACGTATCAGTGTATGTATTTACAGACTCCAGAGTATGAGCGCATGATCATGATCAACCGTAACGAAGATCATCGATCACTGACTGGCACTGGAGGCAAAGTCTATTTTTGTCGTTCCTTGATCACGATCTCATCACAGAGCGGGACCTCGAACAGCGCTCTATCTAATCTCTCGAGGATTGTGAAGATGACGAGGGCGACCCGCGGGTTCGTTGTGAGGCTCCATTTAAATTTTGTGATATTATTGATGGGTGATAAGAGGAATATATTGAAAAACGATGGACTTCTTGTGCATGAGCCTTGTGGTGTGCTTTAGATCAAAGACGTCATTGTGCACAACCCGTTCTATCAAGGAAATGGAGTTTCGTGGATGCATGTACATGTAATAGGGCAGTTAAATGTTTAAACGCCTCCACCTCCTTCGGGGGAAATAGGCCTCTATATTGAAAAGACAATCTCTGTTCGTCACTCCCGAGGGGAAACCAAATGTTCATAACATTTCACAGTTTGCCCTGCTGTTGATCATGTCCCTTCGCAATATTACTACCACCCTCACCTCCACCTTCACCTTAAAGACGACTCACACCATCAATCCCATCACCCAACTTGAGTCTCACATCCTCCTCGATCGAGTTCCATGGTTCCCTCGGTAGTGAAAACCCCTCCGAGACCCGTGCGTACATGAGGCCACCCATTCTCGCGATGGGTTTGAGCTTTCCGGGATCGGGCACCCCGCGCACGGGATCGAGAGTGTCGTTTCGCATGTGGATGTATTTGACGTGGGCGAGGATGAGGGTGGAAACGGGTTCCTTGGTTGCTGGGTTTGGAACCACGATCGACGAGAAGAGCTATCGATGAGTAATGATTTTATTATTATTGATAGGAACGTAAAAGAAAAGAAGAGAGTTGGATTGGTGAGCAAGTAAAATAAATTTTGATACGAGTGAAGAGCGTATGTACTTACTTCGCATTCCATCGAAAAGGCACTTTCCTTCACTCTTGGTGCTTTTACGTGTATCTACACCAGATAGTGCCTCGGGTTGTCATAATGACGACAAGTAAGCGTGCCAATGGAACGTACACTAGGTGCCTTCGTCAGACCACTGATCGGCCACTCGTTTACTTCGAATGGGGCGTTGGTGGAGCATATATTCGAGTGCTCGATCCATGGCTCGCTGATGATGTTGACAGTGAACCCAGTCCCTGCTAGAACGTTCTTGAGAGTATCTTTGGCTGCACTGCCTGCGTTGTGAGAGCAGGAGAAGGATATGATCATTGGATTTGGTGCGACCTTGTTAAATGAATGAATACCCCCATGCCAACCTGTGTTGCTCAGAACATACATACCTGGTTGAACCAGCTATGTACATAGTATCCGATCAGGACAAACATGAAGTCGTCAATGAGACATGGAAATTTGTTATCTAGGGGGAGCTGACCTGAAGGGTGCGAGGTTCTCGACGCCGTCGTGAGATATCGAAGAAACAAACGCGACAGGACGGGGAGCGATGCCTGCGATTCCCAGTGCATATAACTTTCTAGAGAAAGAACTGGTTTAGCCAAAGCGCAAACTTATGAAACCCGCCATAGACTGTGGACCTGGGTTCGACTGTGGATGTGTCCACGACCGTCCAGCCAGCTTTTTCGCCTTCAGCCCAGGCTTTCCCGTGGGGTGTCTCTTCGATGCGTTGTCCGTATGTCCAATTGGGGTTGGGAGATGCGGTGACCTTGAAGCCCCTGTCTGTGTGATCGAAGGGAGGCAACTGCTCTGAAGACATTGGAGGTTTCGTGGGATTACTATGAGCGTTGAGGCCTTTGAGGAGGAACGGTAGCAAGTGTGATGAGATGAAGATAACGAGCCCAAGAGATTGGTCATTGGCCAATACGGATAAGTAATCGCCTCCTTGGATTTGTTAGTCAGCCAGTCATTGCCTAGCGATGTTTCCATGAGTATCTGAACCCATGAGCCATGGTGCATGAGTGCCAGTACATGGAAGTGGTAACAGGTGGTAGCTTTGCGACGCGGTCCACGCGGTTGAAGTTGGGCCGAATCTAAATTTGATGTTTATTCCCATATGTAGATATTATTGCCAAATTATATTTCAAACACCCGAGAAGTGTTTGGTTTCGTCTTGGATTTCAAAGCCTAGCAAAGACTAGCAACTTCAGCAGTACATGAGGCAGACGCCTCCTTCCTTCTCCTCACACGTCCAACCATCGGACTTCCCCTCCATTGGCAAGGTTTACTAGCTCTAGTGAACAGTCTCACCTCCTGGGTGCTCAGCTTCATCTCTGTGCTTTATTCCACATTTTTTATTCGAGACATCTTGGGCACACGACGATGGTTGCACTGTGTTTGAAAATCCAGAGTCTGAAAGAGGAGCGGATTAAGCCATCCGTTGTATTCTCATCATTCACTCGATAAAATTCAACACAACAAGCTGCGATCATTGTCTTTATCCCTAATGTCTGTTCACGTCGTCACCTTTCCAAGGGTGGCCTGAGACTCAATATCTGGTTCGGACTGAAATACTGACCTATCATACTAAACTGATTGGTGCTCCGTAGAAAAATTGTCCAACTGAATGATAATTCAAGAGTCCGTTCTAACTTTTACCTGCAGTCCTCGCCAGTACCGGCAACCAACGCGCTGATAAGATTAGATTATTATGATTATTATCGGCTAAATCATGTGACCTGGTATCCGTTTGCGGGACATAGCGGTCCGGCTCCTTGGCTCTCATATCTTCAACTAAACTTCAACATCATCTTATCCCATCCAATTTCTGCAACTTTTTGATACTGACCCCCAAACATACCATGGATTTCCACATACCAACTTTGCGCCTCCTTGATTCCGCCCTCCGCACGAAACTCAAGTGAGAAAAAAAACTTGTCAAGAGCCAAGGGCCTAGGCCGAAGTCGTTTCAATTATATTCCAGAACCTCTTTCCCCCACCGTCCACTCCGCCTGTTTGCTGAACCTACTCTTTGAACCTACTCTTTTACATCATCCAAGATATACACGATGGCCAATTCTCAAGAGCCCAAAATTCGGAATATTACAGTCCTCGGGGCCGGAGTGATAGGCCTCACCACCGCACTCAAGATCCAGCGAAGGGGAGGTTATCGAGTGACGATTGTCGCTAAAGATTTCCCCACTGACCCCAAGACTGTAACGTACGCGAGCCATTATGCGGTGGGTCTTCTATTTGATCCTAATTTTTTGTTGGGGATTGTGGGGTTTCGGTTGTGCTTATGTTGGAAAACCTCCAGGGAGCTCACCATGTTACTGTTGCTGGAGATGATTCCCTGCAAAGGGGTGAGTACCTGTATGATTTCATCAAAGCGATTGGCCTTGGTTGCTAATGGATCGTTTGATAGATATTGACCTCGAAACCTTCAACACCATGTGGGAACTCTCAGCATCAGATGGCGATGCTCCAGGATGCTTCATGCGCCTACCTCAAAGGGAGTACCATCGAGAAGAAACGAATCTTGATAGCCTGAAGTTGATGCCAAATGTAATTTACATTCTTTAGTGCCCTCTTGTCTTCTTTGGCTGATCTTTTTCCAAGTTTGCAGAAATCGCAAAAGATGACCTTGTCCCTGGATCGGTTTCTGGGATCACGTACGACTCAGTAAACACCGACTCTCCCATCTTCCTCAACTATCTTCTTTCGAAATTCCTTGCGAGTGGAGGGTCAATCGTTAGGGGCACTGTACTCCACATTAATCAAATCATCGACGGCGGACCAGCTGCCTTCGACGATGAACATGCACGATTCTTACTGCCCGATGCCGTGATAGCGTGTCCTGGACTGGGTGCACGATATCTTGGGGGAATAGAAGACGAAGACGTGTACCCTGTTCGTGGACAGACTCTTCTGCTCCAAGCACCATGGGTGGATTTCTGCATGTCGGTTAGCGGTGGACCTTCGAAGGTATGGACGTATGTCATACCAAGACGAAGCGGGGATGTGATCATTGGAGGGACGTATGAAGCGAACGACTGGTCAGTGTTTTGGTTTTATAGTTGGATCCAAGGGTTTCCAACCCTCATTTTCTTCCAGGCATCCTCGTCCCAGACCAGAAACGACTTTGGATATCTTGAATCGGGTGTTGGAAGTGTGTCCTGAGATCGCGCCTCCCGAAATCCGTGCACAGAGGAGCCCTAAGCCTGAAGATATACGTCCGATCATCATCGAAGAATCGGCTGGACTCAGGCCTTGTAGGAAAGGAGGAGTGAGATTGGAGACCGAGTGGTTGGAGACGTCGACACGGCGGATCCCTGTGATTCATAACTATGGGTGAGTTTTTTTTATCCTTATGATACATGCATGCTGTCTTGTTGACTCGAGAGTGACGTGACGCACAGTCATGGAGGGTTTGGCTTCATCGCGTCCTTTGGTTCAGCGTCGGTCGCTCTCAAGCTCCTGGACGAAGCTTTGTCTTTATGAAGCTCCGGGTTCTTCATGAAATGTGTATCTATATCTATGTACCTGGCGTTTAATAGTCGGCTACTTATCCACGAATAGTCAGTCAGTCTCCCTCGATTCGACTCTCTCCTCGATCCGTAGCGGAAGTCGGACCTCGATGGTTTTTATATGTTTAGGGACGATCATGAGGCGATCGTTTCCGTTGACGGCCCAGTAGGCGGGGCTGAGTTGAAGGACTGACGTTAATGTTGACCTGAACCATAGATAGTCTTATCCGGCTAAGTAATTTAAAGTCGAACTGTCGAAGTGCTTTCCCAAGACGAGCCTTCCTCGGACGGCCTCAGTGGTCTAAATTTGCGTGTTCGGATTCCGGAAGCGTTGTGCTAGGTTATGAATCGACTGGAAGGCAAGAGTCAAAAGGAGTCAGAGACTTGTGACTGCTCCGATGGATCATAGGGGCTGTCGTGCCCCCCATGCGGGGTCGATGAAATAGTTTTGAGGGTGGCGGAGGCAAATCTGTGATGGTGCTCATTGTCCCGTATGGTCTGAGGAGTACTATGGGTGCTATCCGATGTTATATAGTCTTTCTGAGGGCCATCTGATATCTGATAAATTAAAAAAAGAGTACGGATTGACTGACTGTGGTCTACTGTGGTCGGGAGTTTTCACGTGGAGAGAGCCAATTTTGGGTTGATCAGAGGCTTCAATCCACGTTCGCTGCTCTTTGTCACTCCTCCATCACCGCCCAGTTCCCTCCCCCTTTATCTCTACTAACGTCCTTTTTTCCTTTTCTAATCTTCTTGCTTTTCTCTTTATATTTTCTCCTCTTCCAATCTCTCTACTATGGCCACGACAAACCACGACACGACTATCGATGAAGATGCCCCGGGACCACCTATTTCCGTCCCAGATTCAGGAGACACAGGAGAGGGCGGAAAGCTCAAGATGATAGTCCAACTTGTGAAGAAGTGTCTCGGCGTCAAGGACATTGCTACTATGTGATCACTATCCTCTTGCATCTCACCTCTGCTCGGATACTGATCATGGATCCAAAGGCGACTCTCATTACCCGCATCATTGCTGGAACCTATGCCCAATCTCGAGTACTGGAACTATCTCGATAGGCCAGACTTCTTCTCCACGTATGTTCTGTACCTAGCTGTGTTCACAAGGATGCACATTCCAATCGTTTCACCACAGGATCAATGATTCCGAGGACCCATTTATGCGCATGGTTTCAATCCTTCGTTTCACATTCACAAAGGACCTCAAGTTTATAGTTGCGTCTATCATATCCTTCTTTCATGGCTGATCCTAATCATGCATCTTTCAGCACGGCAAGGTTTGCAAACCGTACAACTCTGTCCTGGGAGAGCACTTCCGTGCACACTGGGACGTTGTCCCTAACCACTACAACCCCGATGTGGCAGACAGCAACAGAGACTCGATAGGAGAATCGGAGGTGGGAAGCGTCAAGAGCGGGAAGAGCTCAAAGAGCACGACAAGCGGCCTTAGCTCCTTTTCCAAGCCGAAGAAGAGCCCATCCACCGCTCCGACCTCCCCACAGCCGCATGTCGAGAACCTTGCTGCCCAGGTGTCCAACTTGAGTCTTTCCAGGGATAACGGGGCCCCTGTTGCGGGTGTGCAGTCGCAGTCAGAGGCCGTCCGGGTTGTCTTCCTCACGGAACAGGTGTCTCATCACCCTCCTGTCTCTGCGTACTTCGCCTCCTGTCCCTCTCGGTCAATAGAAATGACCGGCATCGATCAGATATCCGCTAAGGTCTCTGGAACGACGCTTAGGGTGGCACCAGGACAGTACAATCAGGGTATTTTTATTAACTTGACAGGAGGTCCTGGTGAGGGAGAACGTTACCACATCACACACCCTGTTGCCTCTGTGAATGGGATCCTAAGAGGCAGCTTCTATGTTACGGTCGGAGAGTCGACCATCATCACATGCGAGGGTGGCAAACCGGGTCACAAATTCAGGACGATTATTGAATATAAGGAAGAGGTGTGTGTTCATAACCCTTTATTTGGCAAAGCCCAGAAAACGTAATCTAAACATCACCTTTTCATTTTGTTTTTGTCGGTGTTTAGTCATGGTTAGGTCGGGCACATTTTTTGGTCGAGGGCGTCATCCACACCGTCTTTGAATCGGACACGAACCATTGTGCGGAATGGACGAAAGTGAAACACGTACCCCAGAATCGGGTCGTCGCCGTCTTTGATGGGTCGTGGAAAGGGAAGATTCGATGGAAACGCGTCGGGACGGGATCTTATCCCAGTGTCGACCACAACGGGGTGACACGGTCTACAGCCTCTTCGCCCAACCCCTCGCACGTCAAACTGCCTACACCCAATATCCCCGCAGCATCGATGTCCAAGGCGGACGTTGCTTCGTACTATCTCTCAGGAAAGTCACCCACGAAAGTCGTACCGTCATCTTCGTCGATATCGGAAGAGGACGAGTGGATACCGCTCCTCGACTTGTCGACGTTGTACCTTATTCCCAAGACGGTGAGGCCGTTGGATAAGCAGCATCCCAGGGAAAGTCGGAAGTTGTGGGAGAATGTCACGGATAAGTTGTTGAAGAAGGAGTTTTCGGAGGCTACTAAGGAGAAGATCGCCATCGAGCAGAGACAGCGAGACGAGGCTGCGGAGAGAAAGAGGACGGGTGTTGAGTGCGTAATTTTTCTTTTCTTTTTTTTTTTCATCCACCCTTGCGATGTTGCTGTTGCTGACTTTCATGTCTTTTTTCTTCTTTCTTTTTCTCATAGATTTGTTCCGAGATACTTCGAGAATGACCTGGAGAAAGGGTATGCGGTGTTAACACCAGAAGGCAAGGAGGCAGTCGAGGAAGAACTGCAGGAAGACTCTGGATATTGCATAGAAGGCATCGACGTGAGTGCACAACTCGCCGATTCTTAACGTGGCCGCTGGGTCTGGTTATATTGGTCGGGCCACGCGAACACATAGAAACGGAATCAGGATCATCAGCTATATTGCCATCGATGGGCTGGGACTCTGTTTGCCTCTGCTCGTTTTGCTGTTGTTCTTGTTTTGTAGATGTACTATGTTATAAGTATGCCTTTTTTCTTCTTCTTCTTTTCCCCGCCGCCTTCCTTCCCTTCTGGCTTCTCCCTCTTCCTTTTACGACTACTACGCCTCATCACTCCTGGTTCTCGTTTTATTTTCTGTACTACAATACTCTCCACCGTTATCCCTCCCTTTCTGCTTTTCATCCTCTTTTTTTTTTTTTAGCTCACAGGCTCTCGCTACCCCACTCTATCATATCATATGATATCATGATCATGACAATACATAAACTCTTCATGCTCTTCTTTTTTTCTCTCCTTTATTCCGAGATGGTTTCATTTCATTTCTCTTCTCTTTTCCTTTAAATTGTGCCCTGCTACATACCTCTCTTTTCATGTTGGTTTCCGTTGGGTTTGTTTCGGCCTCCTTCACATGGCATGTACGCATAATTAACTAATTGCTTTCGATAACGATGACATCCAGACAGTATTAAGACTTCATGATCATGATCAGAATATCCCATTCCTACCCTTTTCGCTTTTGTTTATATAGCATGTTGTAAGTAAAAGAAACGTTGTGACCACCGCTTTCGTTTCTTTCGTTTTCTTTTTTTTTTAAGCTTCGTCTTTTCATTCAAAGCATTTATCGTCTTCTGCGTCGGATTTGGATTTCAATCCCGGATGTGTTGTGTTCGTATTCTCTGATTCCTGAAAGAAAGACAGGATGAAGCGAGCGCCCAACAAGGGGGTGGAAATTTGAGAAAACAGTTCCAGAGCACAGATGACGATAATGATGTAATAATACAGAAAGCCAGAGAAACACCACAACTACGACACACCACCCATGAACCAACACCCGAACCCGTCATGGTTTCCTTTCCTTCTTTTTTTCCTTTTTCTTCTTGTGCGTAGAAAAATCAATCAGCTACTCGGCATGAAAATCCAATGCTCGCTCGGGGGTCCTCCCTGTTCTTTCAGCATGTTCACCGCCATCTTGGCGCTGTTCAGAAGCTGGCCTTCGGGTTGCACGACCGTCTCCTCTCCTCCGTTGTCGTCAGACCGTTGTTTAATCTCCTCATCCAAGCCCAGACCGGTGGACTTGAGGACCTTGCGCACGCCTTCGTCGTTCCGAACTACGGAACCTTCACGGGCTTCTTGGCGCCACCACTCGGATGCTCGAGCATACAGAGTGTCTGTCTTGTCCTTGTCATCGCCAGCATGTTGGTCTGTGGTGTCCTGCTCTTGTGAGCGCATGATAGCGGCATGGGAGTACTTGAGCAGGTGCAGCGTCGGCACGAGGTGACCGAGGGTCTTGAGCGTCATGGTGGATATCTCGGCGAGGGTGATGTTGGGTGGTAATCCGGAGGCTTGGCCTTGCATTTGGAATCTGGCGGGTGGGAGGTTGGTGTTGTTGGCGTTGGCGTTGTTGTCCTCCGGCTCGGGGATAAACGCGTTGAGGACTGGGACACGGTGTAGGTTCAGACGAGGGAGGAGGGTGAGGATGAGTGGAAGGACAAGGAAGAGGCCATGGCGGAGTTGGACGAATGTGTCGTGCCACTGATGATTCGGTGTGTTATAATTGATATCATTTGGAATGGCAAGTGAAGGTGGCAGTGGGTAAGGGTGATGAGTTTGTTCGTCAGAGAACGTAGAAATGAGCGAAAACTTACCATGGTCACTGGAATTTCGGATCCTCGTGGTGGGATGAGCACTTGGACGGTAAGGACCCAGTACGCTTCTGCCATCAAAGATGCCAAAAGAGCCCCCAGACCCAGTGGTTTGAAATGGGCAACAGATGATTTTGGGAACGTTAACAGCTTTTTCGTTTGTCAATTAATTGGAATTCAAAAGACGCGTCAGTTGAGGAGGAACTCACACCGACGAACGCGATCTCGGCTATATATTCCAGTAAAGCAGAAGGGAGAGCATATAACGCGAAATCATTGAATGTCTGGCAATAGGAGCAGGTAGTGAGAACATGGTGTCCAAAGCTGTGAAAGAAGGACATGATTTTTCAGTTCTAATCCCACAAGCCCAAGATTATAAATCTAGACATACCGAATGTACAGAGTCCTCATATCCATGAGTCCAAGTCGTTTCAATAGGGTATTAAGATGAGGTGGTATATGTTCCTCGCTGCCAAAGCTCTCTGCCAATTTAGAGCGCATGAGGTCGGGAGAAGTGGTCAGAGGCAAGTCGAGGGACTTGAATATGTTTTGAGGGGGCGAGACGAACAACAAATAGAGCATATAGGTTGTGTGGAGGAGGATGGCGATAGAGATGAGTTTTTCTTTTCCTGTCCTCGAGAGTGGGGCGAAGGTTTGATAAAGCCATGGTGTGGCGATTACCAGACAGACCGCGACAAAGGTGTCGAGAGACAATTGAGGGAGCTCCATTGGAACTATTGAAGAGGAGAAGATAGTGGACTGGGTTCAAAGAACAAAAGTACACGTCGACGGCTTGAATAGTGTCGTGTCGCTGTCAAAGACGATGGGCATCGATGTGGAGTCCAGAAACAGGAACGCGCAGGTCATCTTCGGTTTACATGAAGTCAACCATCGGAGGTTTTAGACACAAAAATGAATTAAAAAATGGTCCAATCCAGGATCGAACTGGAGACCTTCTGTGTCCTTTACAAAGTTTGTAAGACAGAAATCATAACCACTAGACCATTGGACCATCGAAAGGATTTTACACTGTGCTTAGCTGTTCCCAGGACCGAGAGCACCGCTGATGGAAAACCGTTCCGAGCGGGCTGGGCAGCGATAACAACCCTTTCATTGGTCCAATGGTCTAGTGGTTATGATTTCTGTCTTACAAACTTTGTAAAGGACACAGAAGGTCTCCAGTTCGATCCTGGATTGGACCATTTTTGCCCCTCAGTCTTATGGTTTCGGTGTTTCATTAAGCAAGAAAGGCTGAATTGTAGCCCTTTGTAGCCTTTGTAGCCTCATCTTCGGAACCAAATCGGACATACGCGTCTTTATTAGGGGCTGACCCCAGGTAAAACAGAACATACGTCAGCATACGTACACTAGATACTTTCAACCACGATGTCGTCTCCCGCCGAATACGAGAAGCAAAGGGTTTCATTCATTGCAGACGGTCTCTCTCTAAGGCGTGAAAATTTAACAGCGGATTTGCGCACTGATAAGGAGGTCAAGGCAGATAAACTCGTCCGAAAGATACGTGCCATGGAGGCGGAGACGATATGGAAGGCGGACTACCCCACAATTCCTCACCCATTTCCTGGTATGGAATTCTTGACTGGTAAGCGCTCATAAGGCACATTGTATCGAGAGCCGACTAAATGAAGAGATGTGTATTAGGGAAAAGAGTCATCGTTACGACCAAACTCTTCGAAATTTTGAGCAAGGTTCGTCAGCAATGGCGTCTTCAAAATTTCAATAGGTCGATACTTCAGTTAGATGCCAAAAGGCGCGCTACTGCACGGTCACTTAGATGCCATGGTCAATGCAGAGGTTCTCTTGAATTTGGGTCTAAAGCAGCCAGGAATATTCGTTCGCGTACAGGAATCCGTATCGGCTGCCAACATAGGCGACATTTTACCAGAATTTCGACTTTTGCCTCAAACATCGCTTTCGAGCTCCAACAGCCTGACTGATCCGACATATACCCCTGGGTCTTGGGTCCCTCTAGAAGAAGCGCGTTCTCAGTTTGCGCCTGAGTTGGGTGGAGCTGAGGGATTTGATCAATGGGTATACAGCTGCTTAACCATCAACCCATCCGAGGCATATGGAACCCATAATACCGTAACCAAAGTGCGTATCTTTGGACGTGTAAGGATCACTTTACTGAACGCAATCTCTTGCAGATTTGGAAAAAATTTGCGAGTACTTTCGACATCGCTTCGGTATTTTCTTCTCTTGGACCTTTCCTTGGTCATTAAAATCATTGCTCCAGGGATTAATACGGGCGGAACCAATCTTTTTGGAGTATGTGAAGGAGTTTTTCATGTCATCTATCGCCGATGGCATTTCCTATGTGGAAGTCCGCATCAATTTTACCCCCAAGTAAGCCCATGGCCTACACATATTGTGCTCTATCCAGAAACCTTTCTTTTCAGATTTATGACTGGAGCGGATGGCCATGAAAACATTCCTCATCGAGGCTGGGTTGATATGTTTGACAAAGTATTAAAAGATGTGATGGCAGAAATGACCAGCTCTGGAAGAGAAAACGAATTTCTGGGTGCAAGAGTTCGACATATCATTACCCACTCAATGGAAGATCATTCGTTAACTTGTGACTCATAGATCATCTATTCGGTCGCCAAGATACTCAGTTTAGAGGACTTAGAGTGGTATCTGGAAGATTGTATTCAGCTCAAGAAGGAGTTCCCATGTTTGATTGCAGGTACGTGTCTTTGCCTCGATTAATGGTAATGTCGTCTCCAACGAAATTCTAGGGTTTGATCTTGTAGGCGCAGAACATGCAACGAAACCCATTAAATATTATGTCCCACAATTGTTGCGCTTCCGCGAGCGCCAAAAAGAGGAAAATGTCGATGTTCCTTTCATTTTCCATGCAGGAGAAACCACGGAAGACGGAACTGAAGCAGATAATAATTTATATGACGCTATCTTGTTGGGCACCAAGCGGATTGGACATGGGTACGTTCTTAACCGTCTATGCTAAACACTATTTTGAAGTCTGCCCCAGGTTTTCGCTCATAAAACACCCGAAACTTGTCGAAATTTGCAGACGACAGGCCATAGCTGTTGAAGTTTGCCCCATCTCGTAAGGTCTCATTCAAGCCTGCTATCAAAATGTTAATGGGGTGTCCGTCAACAGGAATGAAATATTGGTAAAGAAACCTTGCCCTGCTGGTCATCATTGACTGAGTATGAGTAGCGATTAACATCCTCGATGCCGACGCATCCATTGCCCGCATTGTTGAATAACGGTGTTCCAGTGGCATTATGCTCTGATGATCCCGCGGCGTTTGGAAATATGGGCCTCACGTATGACTTTTTCCAGGTAAATGAGACCATCAAATCTCTTCTCTCTCTCAGTGTGCCAAATGCCTGTGCCAGGTATTGGTTGCGAGTGAGACTACAGGATTGAGTACTTTGGGGGCACTTGCCAGAGACAGCATTGAGGTGAGATGGGCAATTTTGGATGTGAAAAGGACTAAACCGGTGGGGTTGCCCAGTTTTCTACGATGGAGGCAGATGAGAAGAAAAATGGACTGAGAGCATTGGAAGGAAGGTGGAATGAGTTTATAGATTACGTTTTGGAGAAATACAGTGATAATCAGTAGAGGGTTGTATGTTTAAAACCTTATTTCAATTGGTCTTTTCCAAGCGGAGGCCTCTAACCTTCCTGGCCATCTAGCAAAAATGGGTAAGTAGCATTGGATATAATCAAGGGAAGTGTACGGCTAACCCAACCTCCATCCGGAGCCTGCTCTCAGACTAACGTTCAGGAGGATTGAAGATGGATAATGGCTGGAACTTGAAGAGCAAGGTCGATCGAAGTGCACCTACTAATCCTTGATCGGCTCAGTGGATAGGATGACTGTGAAAGCAAACATCGACGGATATCCTTCTATGTCAAAATGTAAAATGTAAAGCATGATTACGCCTCGAACCCTCCGTCTTGACACATGACGAGTCGGCGTCTAATTATAGACTCCTTCCCGCGCCTATTTTGCAGCAGCATCTAGCGGACCTGCTCAAGCCCATGCCAGCTTACCCAGTATCCGCTTACATTACCGATACCTCCGTCAAGGTGATGCTCTCTTGTTAAAACTCTGAACGGACTTTAGTTTGTTGCATTAATGTGCGTCGTCATTGCCTGAGTTCCTGACATGCATGACAGTTATACTGGGGGTAAGTAGGACTGGATAGTTGATTGAAGTTGTCAGACACACCTTTTGAATGAACGCCGGGTCGTTTTATCAGCATGTGGTGACCATCTGCCCTCGAAAAGTTTAGAAATAAAAAGTTCTACAAAATGTCCGGTCGCCCTTCCGGACTTCTCTTTCGGGTGGGTACTAGAGAAACTCGCCACTATTTAACTTACTCTACTCCATGGCGATTTCTGAAACCGATCGCTTTGGCAAACTATATAGAAGTATAGAAGTATATACATACCAGCCGGTGTATCACTGACGGGAAAAAAGGATTTCCTCTCGAGCCGGAGGATTGAGAAGCCTCTACTGAAAGGTCGCGCAGCTTCTTTGTGCGGTCGTCCTTGGGCCGGTTCTCGCGGTGAATGTGAAACTCTATAGTGCACGACGCGTTCTAATATCCGGGAATCAAGTGAGTACATACGCTGGTAATTCATGAAGAAATTGGGAGGGAATTACATCCCCTTTGTTATTACATCCCCCCTTGTTAGCAACACGTTTTCTTACAACTGCGATAGTTATCCAAAATCTTTGACCGTTGTGAGGTTGTTTGAAATACTTGTACCACGATGCGATGTTGGATCTACTGAACAAAATAACGGAGTTTGACGGGGAATTACCTGGGTCAAGGACTACTAAAACCGCAATTGAAGCTTGAAGCCTCACTCGGAAACGGATTTTACGAGGATGTTCTGACATAGGAATCTCGCAGGAAGCTCATGAACGATCCAGGAAAGATCATGACGAACTGATATCTGCACAGAATTTTCTTGCCAAAGTCACACATGGCGTGATGATATCTTTGCATCCGTCTCGACTCTCTCTTCCTCCGCCATCATTCCCTTTGATGTCCTCGAAAATTGCTCTGATACCGCCATCTAATCGCCTTGACAAATTGATAATGGATGTATCTGTTCGTTGACCAACGTAAGGAAGGATTTTAGACGACCACAAAAATTACAAAGCACTGATCAAAAGCAAATCAAAAGGGAGCTGCCACTCTTCCTCAAACGCCGTACATAAACGGTAACGGGTACCCATCAAGGTCAAAAATACCGCAAAGATGTGGTCTGTTCGTGGGTATGGAGACCTAAATGAGGCGAGATTGTATGAAATGTAAATGTTATTTTCATCTGATTTGTGGGCTTCTTCTCCCATCTTTTGGCCCCTTCGCTTCCATCGCATCCGTTTCCAGCAAAGGCTGGACAGACTCGACCTCAACTTTCACCTATCCGGGTATAACAGGTGCCTGGGAGGATTTCTCTGCTCAGCAATACAGAGTCGGCTGGCTCCCTGCCGCGTGGGTGCAATTGTTGTTTTACTCCAATTTACTTACACCGCCCGGTTCCCTTCCCCGAAGAGGGCTGAGTGATGACAACGGGAGACCTTTTGTTCTTGACCGTCATAATCCTCTGAGGGTCCCCTCCTCCCTTTTGTCGCTTTCTTTTCTTTCCAGGCCAGACGCGTTGCAGGGTCTCCGATTCCGCTGACCACTGGTTATCCTCAAGTCATCCACGAGGATACAGTCGCGTCTATCGTTATCTTAGCACTCTCACCTTCCATTATCTCCTTCTTCACTGAAGTCGAAATGGGTACGTCGACTTTTTTACTTTCCGAAGGATGATGTGGCCGACCAATTCACGATGTAACAGCCTCACCATCTTCGCAGGCATCTGCCAGTCCCAGCATCATCCCCTTCCCTATCCTCAATTTCCAAAGTGGCATGCAACCCATCACTTGCGAGCCCCTAACAGTTGCATGGTTCTACACGGGACCGGAAAGTCCAATCGACTTGATCGTCACTAACGTTGGTGTACCCCAGGATCTCCCCCAACCACCCCTGACGACTTCCGTCTCGAAAACCGCGAACACCTTTACCGATTCTCGACGGGCGGTACCTACTGGAGCTTCGAAGCCTGTTCTGACCGTAACGACACAGATTGCAACAGCCATCGATCCCCTTGAGTTTTCTTATTCGTGGTCGTCTGTGAACATCGCGCCAGGATGGTACACGTTCAATGCCCGTATGCCAGAGTACCAGTACAATCCCTCGTCGTCACCGGTTTTCGTCCATCAGGGCAACGATACTTCATGTTTAACCAGTATCCCATCCTCCTCCAGCAGTATTAGCAGCAGTGATTCTTCGTCAACCTCGAGTACTTCATCCACTTCTTCGCCCTCATCCATCGTCATTCCAATCGGAGGCTCGTCCCACACCAGCGTGGGTACTATCGTTGGAGTCAGTTTGGGAGCTATTGCACTGATCTCTATGGTTCTTGCGGCCTGGCTTTGCCTACACCGTCGGGCAAGAGGCACCGGTGGCGCTAATGCAAACCGTTGGAACGGTCTGAGTTCTGTGGATTCCAGAATGCTGACAAATAGCAAACTTAGCAATGGAAGACATCATCAGCCCCGCAGCACATCCATAGGAACTATCCCTGTTGGCTCGGACGAGGCTGTTGGTGCTGAAAAGAATTCTGTCTATGGAAAACATAATGATCCTTACGGCCACCTCGACGGTCCTGCCGTAGCGCTATCGACGATGCCTGTCCTTCAACATCAGGCACCACGAGGGAAGATTCCGTCAAGAACCTATTCCGCATCGTCCTCGACTTCAAATGTATTCTCTTCCAATGAACACATTCCTCCGTCAGGGACAGGAGCAAGGAGACCATCCGTCCCTGATTCTGTCTTGGGCAGACGCTCCATTGATTCCACCAACACTTACCCTCCTGTTTCGCCTACATCCCCGCATGGAAGGAGTGCGAACAACGCCTACGCTCCCAACGTCTCCCGTTCCCCATCCCTTAGCACCAACCTCACTCATCAGCAAAACTTCTCCCAGTCAACCTCATCACACGCTGGACCGCTGAATCAATTCCAAATTGCTCCTGCTAATGCCCCATTCCCCCAAACCCACTCTGATCCCACCAGTCCTGTGAGCCCGACCACCAAAGATACGACGGCGAAGGATTCTAAACGACATTCATTGGGTGGCAGAAAACGTAAACCCGTGCCTGCTTACGACCCCAGTCAAGACCCTCTATCACCTTCGCTGTCGCCCTCACTCGCTCCCTCCCCCATACCCCCACCTTCTCCCACCCCGGAACCGGGATCGGGTTCTGGATCGAGTCCAACTGCTGCTGGAGGTGGTGGTGGGCATTACTCTACTCGAAATCAGTCTGGGAGGGACAACAGCGAGCATGAGTTGGTTCATAAGAACAGTTTTGGACCGGGTGGTGTGGAGGGCAAACCTTTGCACTATCTGATTCCTGATATGCCAATGGCGATGCGAGATTAAAGTATTCATTTACTTTGACTTTTCTCTTTTTTTTTTTTTGTTCGAATGGATTCTGAGGAGTCCATAATTGATATCCTTTGTCGTTATGCACTAACTGGATTTTTCCCCCGTTAAAACCATTTGCACCCATTCCCACTTTGCGGCTGGTGTGAATGTTTTCTCTTCTTCATGTTAGCACCCCATCTCTTTCTTGCGCATCCATACATACATACTATCTTCATGACTTCATGTAACCTTTCGTTATTCCTTACGTACTACTTATCTAGGCTGTATCTCCTTGACGCTTGACGCTGAAAATGATCATAATACTCTTTACCAAAACCTTTCTCCTTCAACGCATGGATAACGTTGGTTCGGGTCTCCAGTTGGCCACATCACTTGAGTCTTGGAGACTGGAGTCCGGGCACAATTTGCAAGTCCGTTTATGTACACTTCGGCCAGCCTCTGCCTATCGCTTGCTCCCCCTTGCCGCTATCTATGATGGCGCAGAGAAAATTTTAGCGGCATCACGCTGAGCCTGCGCCACATTAGTTTACATTCAATTTTCTTTGGGCATTTCCTTATCTCTTGACTCACAGCTTATGACTCCGCCATAGGCATAAATACCCTCCAGAGTTGTCTGTTTTTGACCCCCTTTCCATCTTCCTAACCTCCAAGTTCTGGATCGTCGCTGGTCTAGAAACGTATGCAACATGAACTCGGCCACTGGCACCCGAAAGTAACCCTGTTATCCCAGTTGGTTGCCAAGTTCGTTTTTGGGGGTGAACGTTTGAACCCTCTGTGCTTCCTTGTTCTATAAGTACACGATTCCTGGGAACTACACATGGTTAATTCCCCCTCCAAAAACCAGGCGTTCCTGGGTTTTGCGTTTTCGGTGGGCTTATTTCGTTCTCTAATTCAAGTTCTACAGATTACTCGCATTGAAAACTGCGGACGTCCGAACACACTTGATCAACGTGCCCTTGACGTACACCCTCATCGGCGCTCGCTGCTACTAGTGACCACTCTGATTTCGCTTGTGGCGATTCTGATACTGGTCTGCGTGGCTTCTCTCAGCTTCTCTCCCGTTCAGTTTCCACAAAACCCCACTTTGTTGTTCCATCCCATGGCGTACTTGGACAGACTAAAATTGGAATGCCCAGCTCGCCTTGGACTTGCTGGAGGGGGCGAGGAGGCTGGGCCCTGGACATTCTCTACTTCGACTTCTGAAGTTGTGTCTCGATTTCGTCCTGAATTAATCATTGATTTGGGATACTACTGGCGCCTAATATACGTTCGGGTCGAGCAACACTGGGGGCAGGCTATTCCTATCTTTTATCAACGCTGGATATGCGATTAGGTGGGGGAAAATCTTTATTCCTGGACCTCCACGCCTCTGCCTGGTTGAAGTTGACTCGTGTGACTACGCCGAGCTGGAAGAACTGATGCACGATGCATAATGAATAGTACCAAGGACAACACCAGCCGCGGACGCAGGTTTGACTCGAACCACTTTTTCTTTTTCTAAAAGCCGGGGTCGTCCTCTCCTTTGGCGAACAAAGGCATTCTTGGGATGCACCCTGGTGTAGAACCCCATGGACTTGGGCATGTGATCCTTTTTCTTCCAACACACGCCTTTGATAAACCCACTCCTCGCGTTCAATCATAATGATCAGACAAATTACTGGTGCCAGTCTTCGAAATCCCTTCTCCCTTTACGTCGTCCATCTGGGACTCGTGGACTCAGTAATTATTTAAGCGAAGCCGTCGTTTGTTGAAGAAATCGTTTCGGTTCGTGCTGCCTTTCTGGACTGAATGGATAAGTCTACTTGACGACTTGTTTGGCTCACTAGAAATAACTTCCCCCTAGATCAATACCTACATTTATTGGGCCATGATGATCTTGGTTTTTTTTTTCTCCTTCCTCAAGACACAGGAATCACACCAGGTAATGGAACCATGTGATGACTTAGACGTCATGGATAATAATGGACCAGGATAATTGATGGAACGGAAGGACGAAACCTTGATTGAAGGTTCACTAAACAAGACCCTCAATTGAGACGAAAGGAGGACATACGATACGACCGTTTTCGTCCAGCTGAACTCCGAGGTTACTGTCAAGACTAGATCGATTATTTTAATCAAGAGAAGCCCAAGACCAACGTCTGCTATTCATAACGGCTTCCGGTTTACAGTCGTTTGACATCGGGATATGTGGTTTCGCGGGGGTGGATGACGCTTTTATGTCAGAAACGCAGTTAGTGGTCAATCCTGCGCCACTGAATTTCTGTATTCCTGTCCGAGGATAATGCCCCATTACTGTCACAGGACCTGCCTCCCGTTCCTGTTAAACACACCGTGATCTATGTATTCGACAACTGAACGTCCCACATCTCTGCACGACTTCCCTTCACTCCCAGGTTCTTTGTCTTGGCTGTTCTGGATCGGAAACTCGACAAATCTATACCCCATCGAACGTGGACATGCCCTTAGACTGCCCGACGGTGAACCCTCGCAGTTTACTTCTTTTATCCACTCAATTGATCATGATCTCCCCCACTCGATCGAGGTGAGCGGTGGGTGGGTGCACTTTGAGGGATATATCGGATTTCGATATCCGATTAGTCTTTTCATCTCCTTGTCCATGTGACCTCAGGCCGCCAGCAGGATGATGGAGTCTGGGGTCATTATTTTCAACCGTTGCGCAGCATGTTATGCACTTTTGTGCTCATAGTGCGCGATTTTCATTTCCTGTACACGAATTTGCCCCTGCCTGCAATCGTGACCTCTCGACCTTCTAAAGTTGACGGGCAGGTTCACGATGGTGTGCAGTACTACCATGTACACAGGGTCTATTAACCGTAAGTCTCATGCCCCATATCGCACTCAACTTTTTGTGTGAAGGAATCAGGGGTAAATGCTTCGCCAGATGATTTCAACTATTCGTCATCCTGGGGAAAAGAGCCCATGCACAAGATGTCATTAAGAACATGAAGCTTGTTAGATTGTTCGCACCAATTCATCGGTGAGTTGGTTGAAACTGACAAGCCTCGGATTCTCTGCTGACAAAAGCAACCGGAAGGTTTGTGACATGATTAAACTGAAAAAGAAAAAGAAAAAAAATTAGGTTAACCCGCACTCCTCCATGACGACCCGTCTACTGACCTGAGCCGACTTCCTGTTCTTCGTCCACATTTTGCGAACACGAATGAGATGAGAGCGACTGAGGGGTTGGTTGGAGGCCTAGAAGATGACGGCATGACGTTTCCTGTCAAATCTGCTGCGGTAATCGAAAACTATGTATACCCCAACCTCCAGATATCTCCACAGACACCTCTTACATTTTCATGATTGAAGTAGTTTGCCTATTGCCAGTCTCGTTGTTAGCCTCGCTTCAGTCAAATTTATCGAACATGAGGACTTTCCCCATACCATATGGCATCCCCACACATTTCGAGTCTCGAGACCAGTATTGTAGCATATACTGCAGAAGAGATTAGCTTTCCTGATAAAAATTCCTGGCTCTAATATTAAACTGAAGATCGTATAAGATATAATAGCGATGGGCGATGTACTAATATTAGTGTGAGAGTATGGGTCCATCCATCACGCACGGGATGAATGTTCATGACCAGCCTCCTGGAATCCTATTTCGCAGGGGTAATGGAAGCCACCGGTTCGTCGACTTCCGCTTGTGGCTGGAGGAAGATAGCCCCACTTTGCGAATTCTCGCAAGTCTGAGAATCAAGAGACGGCGATCAGCAAACAGAGAAGGGGGAGGAAGAACGATCCGAACTGACCTGCGGAAGCCTGAAAACGCGACGACGAAGGCGAGAGTGACGGACAGCCCTGTCATGGCATAGAATCCATATGGATGAGCTTCAAAATGGCTCAAGAGCTAGATCACGAGGGTGAGTTTGACCAAGCCAGATAGAACAGTAAGACCGACGATAAAACGTACATTCATTCCAAATAGACCAGCTACTAAAGCCCCGGAGCCCACTCCTAACGTCGCGATTGACACCTGGACAAAGTTTAGCTGGAAATGAAGCGATGAAGTCCGGAACTACCTGCCTGTAAGTCCAACGCTAACAAGGCATTCCTATTGGAGTCGAGAATCAATTCAACAATTTCTTGGGTCGATTGTACGTTATTCTGTGACGAGGATACACGTAAATCAGCCATTATAATTTTTCGGAAGGCACAGGTAGAGTTCTCACCTCAATGTTCTCCGCTTCGTTCACAATTTCTTCAACCTGCTTCGAGAAAGATTCCAATAATACTTCGAGCTCCTCGTGATCATGGACTTCTAGATTGTTCTTCTTGTCGGTCAAATACATGGCATCCAAGTCCTCATCTAAAATGGTAAGAATAGGTATGAATCCAGGGTTTGTGTGCAAAGAACAGGACAATAAACCTTGGGTGAGAACTTCGTCTAGGGCTTCTTCCACCTATTGGGAAACTTTAAGAGACTAGTAAAAGGAAACAAGGAGGACCTATTTACCAAAGTCGCTCTATTTTTAAAACTTGCGAGCCGTCGGGAATAATGAAGAAGTCGCTTGAAGCGATCATGGTCAATATTGTCCTCCATTTCTGCGAGGAGGCCTCCAACGAGATTCCGTATGAAGACCATTTCAGCTTCAAGAGCGCTCAAAACGGAGAGAAGGATGGATTCTAGAGCGCTTTCACCGGAAATGAGTAAATATTTAACAAGAACAAGGGGCTGATCAAAATACCGAAATTCGTAAGGCGAACCGGCCGCCTTTGCTTTTAAGTTATGCTGATGAAAATAGGTAAGGATCGTGTGCAGAACAACAAGAAAAAGAAACTGACTTCTAGGTGGTATAGAAAAACTGAATGGAGTCTGGAATCAGCAGATCCAAAGGTGTCAAATAGAATGACAGCATCCGCTTTGACAAGAGCGCGTATGTGAAGGATGTTGACCTTGACATGAATGAACATCTAACCGTGGCATTAGAGTAAGAAAAAACACACCAAGATCGCTTCTTTTCGAACAAGAATAGTGGGTACTAGGTTGGGAATCCTGGAATCGATTTTCCGGAGGTCACGGGCCTTATCGTTTCCGATAGTAGGTCAATATTCAAGACCGCACCGAACTGACCCGCACTCACGTTTAAGCGATGTTCTGTACTGAGATCCGATTTTTTAAATTGGCCGGAGATAGTTTTAACGTTGCCTGCGAGAGAGCAAGGTCAGCACCGATATGGTCCGTCCCGCGCTGCAGAAAACGGGTACCTTCAGCATCGAGGATGGTACCTGAGAGATGATGAGCAATTAATTGGGAAAGATGATGTAGAGATGCTTACAACGCAGCATGAGGTCCGTTGGTTGGCGACCTTTCATGACTTTGTCGAGAATGGCAGCCCTTGTCACATCGTATTCATTGTCTGGTAGTTCATGAAACTCCTGTGGTTTAGTTTGAGGTCTGAATGACCAGGATATTCGCCGGACATGGCAGGAAGGAATCGGAGATTGATAGCTGGGAGATTTTGGGCAAAACTGCGTGGAAACGACAGTAGATTTTGGAGGATGAGAAAGACATGAGAAGTGACGGATTTGAGCGTTGGAGGCAAGAAGAGCCTTTACATGACCTGCTGTCTGTCGCCAACAGGGTCTATGCATGCGCAAGACGGACGAGGACCGACAAGGATAGAGAAAAGTCGATGGTAGTGGACTGTGGCGGTAAATGGAAAGCGCGTGATAGGGTATGTGACATGTGACAAAATAAATAAATGATTTTGTTTAATGACCCTGCTTGCCCCCTTCCCCCACATTACTGCCAATTTGGAAGAATTGCCGCTTGAGATACGGGTATGTTCCCCGATTAAGCTGTTCTCCTTCTCATACACTTTTCGTCTTCATCGCCGTCCTCTTGATACACAAATCACCTAACATATGATCCCATAGTCCGACTCGTTCGTGGATTTATCTCCTATCACTCCGATTTCTCCACGTCGTGATCCTGTCTATCCTCAGATTGGCTTTCTGCTCCCCGGTGTTCTCTCAAGCATCCAGTTCACACTTCTGGTTTGTGAAAACGTTGCGACAACGTGCTCTGCTTTCACCTGATCGGGCATATCCGAGTTCGGCAAAGATGAACAAGAAGATCATGTATCTGCTGATATCATTCTTTGCGGGCTGGAGCCCTCTTTGCGGTCTTATTACATATCTCAAGATCACCCCTTCGACTGCTACTTCAACTTCGGCGGCTGCGTGTTCTCATATTATGTCTTATGCTTGACATTCGACCTGTTCTTCCTCTTACCCCCCTTCTTCACTATGCATGAGACTCGTCGACTTTTGGAAGCTGCCGCCGCCCTCTCTTTGCTCCTTCGAAACGCTGGAATACCTCACGCATTCTACGGCAGTGTCCTCACAGCAGTTCTCGCCAACGCTCCTCTCAACGACGCAAGTACATTACCTCTTGATTATCCGAATACTGATCCTCAACCTTTTCTTTTCTTGATCCAGGAGATATTCTGTATCGTCGAAAGTGGTCAGAACCAGGCTCACCCATTTCGGAGGACGCGAGACGCAGTTTCAGGAAACGAAGACTTTACTGTTACTCATTCACCGTGGACAAATCGGTGAATCCTTTCAAAACTCCACAGCTTCATTCAATGTGCTCATCTTTCTCAGTTTACACGTCACTTACCGCCGTTTGATTCCCGCTATCGATGTAAGCATGAAGGTCTTGCCAGTCACAACACACAAAACTTAATTCATGCCCCACAATAGATCGAGATACTACCGGCTGGAGAGACAGGTCCGCGCCATCTGGACACGTCAACCGTCATGAAAGTTCAAAACGTCCCATTCTTGACCGTGTCGGAGTTCATCCGAGCCAAACTAAAAACATGGGTAATGTATGACTCGTACCGATTCGCCCTGTGCTTATAACGGTTCTGATTCTTCTCCCTTCTTTCCTTTCTCAGCCGTGGTTCGGAAAGAGACGCGCAAGACATTTCATACGTACTTACACGATATTGGAATCGTGTCGACATAAATCGCATTACTGAACAAGACATGAACGTCTTCGTTTCGCGCAATGCTTCCGCGGCCCCTGCTTGGGTTGCCTTAAGAAGGAAGTATGGGATGTAAATTGCTGCTTTGAAGTGAAAAATATCTTAACCATGATCGCGGTTGGGGGAAGATAGGGCTGGTGGGTAGAGTCACAAAAGATTGCTTCCCACATAAAAATTGTATTAACAACCTTTTGTATCATCTTGTAACGGAATCTAGGTGGACTATCGTTTACTTACCTCGTATTGGGCTTGGGGTGCTGGCGCCCATTTCAATTAATTCGTTCCTGGCTGATCATTGTCTTGGAGAGATCCTTTAAACGGCTTAGAAACGAGTATTGAAGTTTGTCGACCTTGATGTACCAGGATTATGCTCCGCGTATGATGGTTAGCTTGCAAGTGAGAATGACCGCAACGTAATGTATTGCATCAGTCTGCTCACCCAGTCCATGATTTCGTCCGGATCCCATATACCAGTGTAAGCTACCTCTCCAGCTACGATAGCAAACTGCTCCAGAATAGCATCTCCATTTGCAGCGCTCCCATGTTGTCAGTAAGCGGCATATGAAGAAAGCGCGTCGGTAACGTCCGGATTGTGTCCAAGAAGGTACTCTTGCCGCCCCCGCCACTGGGAGCCCCCAGTTTGAGTGCGAAAGAGGTGTGGATGGTCCCGAGAAAGGGTAGTGAATCAGAGGACTGAAAAATGGGGGCCTGGGATCTGTCAGAGGGACCAAAGGCATAGAAGACAGCGAACCAAATAGCATGACTGGAACACAAGGAGGCTGCCGGAGTCTCCCCCAATATTTTCTGGATACAAATACCGCGTGACTCCATCCGTCATTGAGTTTAGGTTCCCATCCTCAGACTATAGACCCAAGTTGGTTTGGCGAAAACCTTCAGTGATCGGACAAAAAGTCGAGTGTTTCGCATTGAACATGCTCCGTAGCCAATGAGGTGTATTGACGCTGGTGATAATAATCATCCACCATTCATTGTAGTCAAAAAAAGTTTTGGAGGGGATTATCCACAATCTTTTTTACTACGCACCTCCACATTGAACTCGCTTACGACATGGTTCGTTCTCACCAGCGGGGTTCCTTTTTGTGCTTGTTGCGACGGAGTGCAGGGGTCCATCTATGAGGATCATCCCTTGAGAAACCTCGTGAGCAACGACACCACAAATAAATGTCCCCTATCAGATAATCTGGGTCATCAGTTACACTTCTATTCTTGTTGGTCAGAAAGACCGTCAGGAATGAGCAAGTAGGATAAATGGAGCGGTCGATTGGGACTTGAGTTCTCGAAAGTCCTGGGAAAGCAAAAACGGCATGATATAAGGTGGTCTTAAGGTCATTTTTACTTCGTCTATTGCAGATACACAGTCTCTAGCATTTGACGTTCTGCGCCGTCCCCAAGTCTGGATTGCGACATTCTCCGTCCAGAAATTGTTATGACAGGGTGCTGATTGAGAACTGTAACAGAAAACCTCCCAAAAATCAGGGCCGTTCGTAATGAAGATGAATTCCCTAGCAGTAGCAAGACCTCCATATCGTAAGTGAAAATAGAAGGAACAAATTTGGAGCGAATCGATGCGAAATATTACAGACCACAACGTTGGTTCCGTTGGGCCAGATGGATGTCTGTTCAATCTCGGGGGACCGGCAAATCCCGTACGGCGTTTGTTCTAAAAATAAATGCCGTCGCGCTTCGCCCTCGGAAGGCATGTTTGGCAGGATTGGGCAGGAACGTTCGAGGTATTTATTTTCCCGGAGTGTCATATTAATGATTATTAAACGGGCAGAAGGTCCTCCAAAAGGCAAGCTTTCCAGCGCTTTGGGAAGGTGGAAGCCCGGTGAACTGCTTTCACGGCCTGGGCAAATTATAAGGCTCGGAGTGTAGTCATTCACTTGGCCTCATTGATGCGTGAACTCGAGATTTTTGCGCGCGTTTTGCCGGATATGTTCTCATAACAGATAGGCCATTATACAGATAAACGAGCTGGGTATGAAAAGTTTCCCAAAGAAATCCGAACTCCATTCAAAACTGTTGAACCTGCAATCCAAACAATCGCCGGCGGTAAGTCCTTTCGAGAAGCAATGGAAATAAGCGAACTCGGGAGGTGTGAATTGTGGATAAACGGCTTCTTTTGATGACTAGTCTGGGGTAAATTCGCACGACGTCTAGTTGTATCGATCATGCGCACCACGCCCAGGGTGTCGTGAAGGTTCGCGTTCCCCAATTTGGTAGTGTTAGAAGTATAGATAAGAAAGATAATGGTGGCTGAGTGCTGTGTGCTTATCATTTTTGCCTCGGTTATAATAGAATGATTAGATACATGTGTAAGAGAACGATAAGCAAGGTGTAATTTTGGTGAAAACATCCTGATTCCATGTCTTCCTGAAACCACAAAGATACGCCTTCATGGTTTTCGGCCTTAATCGGAACTCCAGTCTCAGCCATATTTAGGCTAAACACAGGGGCTTTATTTATTTATAAGTAGTCACAGCATGGTCACAACTCACAACTTTGTGAAAAAACTTAGAAAAAACCAAGTCTCAGACTCTCAGAGGAGTTGCAGGGGAGTGACATCGATTGTCACCCCTCTAGGTTCAAAGCCCTTAGTCGACTAGATAGTCTGGTGGTCCGGCTTGAGGTATGGATTCTTTTGTTCAATTTTGGGTCATCTCAAGGGTCATTTATAGCAAATGGAGTGACTCCTCCGTTGCTTAACATCTAAAGATATTCAAAAGATCGGACGGCGATGTGAAGGGTAGTTCCAGGTTTGTTTCAAGCTACCAATTTGCACTCTCGTTCCTTCCGTTGGAAATCGACAAAAAGGCATATCGTTCATTGCAGCTCCTCTTTGCCAGCATCGATAACATGCACAAGCTTTCGGTGTGCGAAGAGCGGAAGATACTAATACAAAGGTTCCCAATACTACATATGACCTACTTTAAATTTGGTGGGTGTTATTTACTACTCTCACCACCATCTCTTCCGACAATCCAAGATAATTCCCCGGATCGCAAAGATGTTCTAAATAATTCCTGTCATACCCAAACTGTTGGACGGTTTGGTCCCTAAATAAATGATCAGCGAACGGCACTGTCGTATCCTCCGCCGCCTTCCTGCAAATATCATACACCAAGTCGTGAGCCACCTGACGCCCCATCTTCTTTCCGAAATCCATCATGACCGCCTCACTAACAATAGACCCATTGGTCAATCCCAGGTTCTTCTGCATTGCTTCTGGATTGACTTCCAAGCCACCTAGAATCTCCAGGGTGTGTCTGAGGGCTGCGTGTGTGAGGGTAGAAATTTGGGGTAAAACGATCCATTCTATTTCCCAGGGACCGGTGCTTCGTTCGTGGTCCTCAACCATGGCATCGAATAAGGCGGCGCTAAGCTGCCTGACCGTACTCGCGATCGAGGTAATATAAGCGCTCGAAATCGGATTCCTTTTTTGGGGCATGGTGCTGCTCGACCCACGATGGGGAGCGAACGGCTCAGAAACCTCCCCAACTTCGGTCTGCATCAGCAACTTGATATCAAAGGCAAATTTAGCGCATGTTCCAGTTACAAGCGCAAAAAATGCCCCTATTTCCGCAATTCGATCCCTCTCGGTGTGCCATGCGATTTCTGGAGGATTCAAGCCAAGCTCCGCTGCCAGATTTTCTTGGACCTTGAGCGCTAAACCCGTATCGAAAAGGGTCGCAAGCGTTCCTGCCGCCCCTCCGAATTCGAGGACACTGATCCGGGGCATCATCTCCTTTAGTCGTTGTTGGTGCCTTTGGAAAGTGGCAAGGAGACGTGCCAACTTAAACCCAAAGGTCATGGGCACGGCTTGTTGCAAGTTAGAGCGTGCTGCCATTGGAGTCGATTTGTACTTGATCGATAGCTCCCGCAAGGTCTCTGTGATCGCAGCCAGCGTAGAGGAGACAAGACCGAGAGTGTCCCGAAGTTGAAGTATGGTTGTCGTATCCGTTACATCCTAATCGAAGTTTCAACGTTTCAACGTCCACTCTGAAATCAGGACCTGCAAACTGCAGAAAACTTCAAAACAGACCTGAGTCGTTGCGCCCCAATGTGCCCATTCTCCTACCCCCGCTGCACTATTGTTCGCATTCTGGACAAGTTGCTTGACCAACGGCAAGACGGGATACCCAATTTTCTTCGTCTCCTCTCCTAATTTCTCCATGTCGATCAATTCGACATAGCACTTCGATTTTATAATCTCCCCAGCCTCTTTTGGTATGATCCCGAGGTTTGCCTGTACGGTTGCAAGTGCCCCTTCGAAGTCGAGGTAATACTGTGTTCTCTTTTCATCGGACCAGATGGCTGACGATTCGGGAGTCGAGAACAAATGACGGAAGACGATGGAATCTGAGGCACTGGTCATCTTTAAGTTCAGTCAGGAGAAAATGGTGGTTCAGGCTAGTACTGTGTTGGACTGGGACTTGGATTGGATTCAAACACGACTGGTATGTTTACCTCCAGTCCGTAAACTGATGACCGAGCGAGTTATTAATGGAGACGTCCACATGATCCATGCTCCCCGAAATCAACAATGTTTGGTACTCAGGCAGGAGTTTTCAAGATGCTAAATGGCGGAAAACGAGAAAATCAGGGGCTCAGAAATCCGACGATACAAATTGCCTTTGTTGCTCTTTCAACACCACTTGAGACAGATTATCGGGATGAGGTTGCAAGGGTGGATGGAATTTAGGATAATACAGGGAAAGAAAGCGGTCCTAAACATGGGAAGGAAAGAAAAAGAAGGTTGACAACATTCAATAAAACCCGAGAATGAGAAAAAAGTTTAACGCCCAGTAGGACGAGCCTGAGGGGCTGGACGAGCTTGTCCGTAAGTACTGCTGCTGCTGGTGCTCCCGCCTGTGCCAGTACCTCCATTGCTACTAGTGCCCACCGACGACCCTGCAAGTTTGCTCGCGAGTCCATCGACACTATCATCTTCCTCAATCCTATTGGCAACAGGTTTCCCATCCAGGACACCTTGAATCAGAGACATAGTGCTCTCAAGACTCCTTCTCCTAGTGCTGGGACTGGTCATGGTCGTACCCAGACTGGCTTGCCTGGAATGTCCCCTCTTGAAACCACCAGGTGACGGCATGATCGGACTACCAGGCGACGATGAAGGGGTCCCAGTGTTAGTGGTGATTCGAGACAACGGAACGCCAGGTGGCGCTCGGGTGGCAGCGATGGCTTTCTCGATTCCTTCTTGGACACCATTGGGCGTAATAGGTGCAGGTTGGGTAGCCGTTTCCGAGGGTGTGGTGGGTTGAGAGGAGAGGATCGCACGGCCCTCTTCTGAGTCGGCGTCGAAGAGTTCTGGTGGTAAACGTTCGTTCTCGATATCCGATTTGCGACTGTCGAAACTGGTTAGGGGAAAAAGGGGGGAAGAAAGCGGCTTTGCTTACGCGTCGTCGAATCCGGAGATAGCCTCTCTGATGCCTTCGCTACCCGATGCAAGGGTGCCATAGGGAAGTTTGTTAGACCCAGTAACATTCTTCAATTCAGAAACCTTCTCTGACTCCTCACTAAATGCAGAATATATGCATCAGAAATTGACAAAAAAAAGTAATTTTTTCAGTAGTTGAAAACGCACCGTAATAGAGCAAACACTCTGGCCATCCTTCCAACAGCCATGATTTTGTTCTTGATGATTTTTCTACGTTCTAAGTGTTCAGCAGTCACCGCAGTGGGAGATACGACGGCAAGCTCTTCGTCGCTCTCCTCGAGCTCCTCCTTTGTGCATGTATTGAGAACGGCAACGAGCATGTCAGTAACTGAGAACAGGTCAGAGTTTGCTTTAATCAACAGAAAGAAATAACCAAAACAACTCACTTTTTTCTCCAACGAATGGTAAACTCCAGGTAAATACGTCCATAAAATTAGGAAGCCAGTACGGATGTGGAGTACAGTTGAATTGGCGGATGTTCATGACGTTGCTTTCATATTTGAGTACTGCAGCTTTGTTGTTGTAAACGTCAAGATAATTAGGAGCGGAGAAGATCGTCATAACGGAAGGGAATCCCGTTGTCTTGGTTTTTCGATACATGCGATAACTAGACCACCGAGTCAATGCATATACATCAGTATGAAAAGTGCAAAATCATCTTACCCAGCGTCTTGTGCTTCATGGGCTCGGATGATAGATAAGAGGTTGTTTCGTTCCAGGAATTGACAAGCCGCTTGGTATCTATGAACAAGCTCAGAATGTGGCAGCAGAGAAGGCAAGGAAAAGACGAACGTGAAGAAGTATGAGCATCCTCGCACGTGGTTGTGAAGGAAACTTTCTGTTGTTTTTTCTTGGCCAAAGTCTTCAACTGGATCGGCCCAAAGGATATCGCACATCAATCCATGAGTAGGTGGCTCGCGGAATCGGTCAATCTATCCTGTTATCAGTCGAGGAGACCTTGGTTTGAATCCTGTAAACTTACATTTCGAATATCATCAAGAGTGTTCAATTCTGGGGAGAGTCCGCCGTGGATGCAGAGGAACTGCTTGTTCATAATCGCAGCGAGAGGGAGAGCACAGAATGACTCCATACAGGCGTCATATACACGCTCGGAGTATTTGTGTTTGCCTTAGCGAAGAAAGGGTCAGCGTTGAGTCGACCATAGGAATTGACTTTCTTACATTCGAGTTTGAAAGTAAAGTAATCGGTCAAATGCCGACATTCGTGGTTGCCGCGCAATAAGAAAAGGGAATCCGGGTACCAGATTTTCAACGACCATAGGTACAAGACGCACTGACAAAAGAGGAGGTTGAAGCTGGGTGACAATATCGAGTCAACAAGACGTACCTCTATACTGAAATAGCCTCTATCAACATAATCGCCCAGGAAAAGATATCGTGTATCTGCTGGACTTCCTCCAACTTCGAACAATTTCATCAAATCATACTATGCGCGAGTCTTTCAGGACCCATATGAAAGGGGTAGCATCATCGTAAAAACGCACATATTGCCCGTGGATATCACCGCAAACTGCATGACAGATAATATTTAGCACTAGGGATGGATCCCAAGATAGAGATCAGTTGACACACCTGTGATTGGTGCATCGACTTGCAATACGTTTCCCTCCTTCTTGAGAATGTCGGTGCCCTTTTCCAAGATCCACAAGGCCTGATCTTCGGTTAATCGCCCTTCACGATAGAAATGGTTCTTGAGGAAAGCAACGTCAGGTTTTGTTTGATCCCGTCCGTGATTGTTGAAGAACTGCTCGTCCGTTGGCTTGAACATAGCGGGTGCTTGGACCTAAACAAGACGAAAGAGGACAGTCAGGAGTGTACCAACGTGCAGTGGAGTAGATACAGACATCTTTGACCACTCGTTCTTGAGTACTGATGACATTGCCATCCTCCAACGTGTGCTGGGTGTAGTCGATGGAAGGAATAGGGTCCTTGACCTGTATCTTTTCAATCGCTCGTTCGATATGCGTGGCCATGTGTGCAACCGTTCCTCAAAGGTATGGGCGGTCTTTGATCGTGCAAAGGCGATTAAAGGAGGGATACAAGGTGTCGAGTGCCCCACGCTGAGATGACAGGTGCAGTAAAAGGAGGCTGTGACAGTAAGAACAAGACCGATCTGATTGGAGAGTTCGCCCTTACCAGAGTTTGCTCTCCGCGTGCACTGAATTTGGGCTGTTGTCTTGGCGAAAAAGGAGGCCTTATTGCAGAATATCAGGACAAAGGCTTCAGCAGAGAGGACTGTTGAAGGTGATGGGGAGCGCTGAACAAGCTGTGACATCTATTATCAGATGGTACTACATTTGGGAAAATACCCTACTACAGCCTTGGCACTGCATTTCTCTGAACGCTACAGGCCAGCCTATTACACTCACGTACGAATCAAACATAGGCGTCTAGACATAAATTACAAGTATCTATCATATGTCATCGGAAATAAGCCTCGAGAACATGGTGTGCGACGTTGAATCCCAGTAATGAGACGACGTAGGCTGTGAATAGTGGTAAAAGAGGCGAAAGCAGGAGCTCAGACCGAACGAGAAAAGGTAACGCTGGGATAGAGTGAGTCCAACATTAAATGGTTCTGAGAAAAATTTTACCATTCAGTCCCAGATAAATGCCGTAGGTGTATTGAGCAAACCTGTCAGAAATTTAGAAACACGATGAATAGAAAGACCAAGGGACATAATCTTACGCGACCAGGTAAAGTGTATTCCCCACCAGGATACACACCCATTTGTCCTTCAGAATTATAGGCAGGAGGAATAGCTGAGCAAGGTATAGGGTAAGGTACAAAGGAAAGAAGGCGTTCGTATGAACATCAAAGGCATATGCCCATTCAACTTTTGAGTCTGCAGGAGTGGAGTGTGACGGAGGAGATAAGAGGAGACGGTTTGCAGTAAACCTGAAAGTGTCAAAGTATAAAATAACACGCTCGTTTAAAAACCAAGGAACACTTACCAGAGAATGGACGCGATTACTACCCCGGACAACAGAAAGTCCCTGACAATCATGTAGAAAGCGATGCTCAGCATCTCTGTGATATGATAGGAGTACACAACTCCCCAAGCTACCGCCGAGACTTTGGAAAATTCATAGGGTCCATCATTGCCTGGAAATTGAGTGTGTTTCTGAACATACCACATAGACAAGCTCCTATTAGAACGAGAATGGCCGGGTCATCACGAGCCCATGTATTTTTGGTTTCTAGGGGCATTAAATGAGATATATGGAATACTTAACAGAAAGATATGACCCACGTTTATGATAATACACATTGCGATAGCTGAAAGTGCGAGTTCTGAGCGACCTCAAGAATGTTGGATAGGACCGACTTACACCCTCCGTGGTGCGAGGCACAGATACGTCAGTTGCCATGCTGCAAGCTCAAAGTCCTGCAAGGATCGTTTATCATGAAACTTGATCTGAATTTTAGAGAGATAATACACACCATTTGCTGTAGGCGATGTAGCCGTCTGAAGATGACCGGAATGCGTATCGAGGTGGACGACCTGTTGCCGGCGGATGTATGGCCTTCTTCATAGTGAGCGATGTTGGTCGGAAGTGACATCATAGGCGCATTCGTCTTTTTCCGTAGAAATAAGGCCAGAGTGAACTAGAGCTGCTGATCTGCCCAGAGGTATATGTGGTGGTTTGGTACTAGTAGCCCAAAGATCTGGATTTTGTCGTTCGGAGTCCTGTTCAGAGTTACAGTATCCGTGTCATTGGGGGGCGTGACAATGGTCATGTTTTGGCAACATCATCGGAGTTTGAAATCGTGGGCTGGGCTTCAAAATAGGCTTTGCAGAAAACGAAGGGCCATTGTGGGTGTGCCACTCACCCTCTTCATCAACCCTGCCTCTTTTTCTTTCTTTTCTTCCTTTATCATGACCGACGACCACGAAGCTCTTGATTGGGGACAGGATGTCGACGACCGACAGTCGACACACAGTTTGCCTGGTTTTCCCCAGGCTGGGGGAGACCTTTCGGACGGGGACGACGTTGAGGACACCGTTTCTCTAGGTGAAGAAGAGGACGAACCAGTGTACTACACTCATCATCAAGTTGCCGCTGCAAATGCAGCCTACAACTCTCATCGTCACGAAGAGGTGCCGGAGAGAACCCCCTCTTCGCATCGCCAGGATAGTATGGGCGCTAATGACCTGGGAGATTATCCCCAGAATTCCATGGATATCGATCACCAGGAAGGCTCTTCAAGCCGAGACTTCAGGTCATCAACGGATTCGCCACCTAGGAAAGGATATTCCGCTCGTCAATTGTCTCCACAACGGTCTCAACACAACGGTGTACGAATGACACACGCCCTTCCTCCCAAGCCCTCGGCTTCAGTATTGTACTCTGCTCCTTCCCACTCTTCCATGGTCGCCGCTATCGGAATGGCCTCTGCCTCCATCTCTCCTCCTAGCAGAACATCTATGCGCGACCCAAAGAAGCTGAACAGCACCTCCGGAAAACCAGACCTATCCCCAATGCATACGGACCTTCCTCCAGACTGGGAAAAACGATATTCTCGGAATGGTGGTGATCCATATTACTACAACCGTGAAACAAAAAAGACTACCTGGGACATTCCCGTGAGCAACCTCCCTTCCACATCTTATGGCGGATCCCAGAAGCGTCGCCGTCGGAGC
The DNA here is from genome assembly GCA_019721455.1 of Psilocybe mexicana. Lineage (NCBI taxonomy): Eukaryota > Fungi > Basidiomycota > Agaricomycetes > Agaricales > Agrocybaceae > Psilocybe > Psilocybe mexicana. The sequence continues at coordinate 55,818 of JAIFHD010009524.1, read as the reverse complement.
GTTTCGCCTGGTAACATGCATATAGCCCCACCCCTTGACTCTAATACACATAACTCGCAGACCTCTCGCCAGAAACGCGCATCTTCGTTATCCAGACACGAAAACAACTTGGAGGATGGACCATCGGTGACTGCCGACCCGAGTGGTCTCTCATACGAAGATCGTCATTACCGACCTGGTGGTGACCCTCCGTCTATCTCTACTCATTTGCAACAACCAGAACGCAACGAGGGCTCGGCTGTCCGCAATGAACCCAAATCGCGCTATGAGAGAGATCCTGGGATGTCTCCACCTCATCGGCGCCGAGGAAGGTCGCTTTCTCCATTACCTGACTCTCAGAGACCTCGTAATCTGGCGAAGGAGAGCGATCATCAGAATCTCCGTGGAAATGCTAGATCCGCTCGCGACAGAAATGCTTACACTAACCAGGATGCTCCTGCCTCAAGGAACCCTGACAACACTCCTGTTGAACCTGACTATCCAGATCGCCGTTGGGGGCGATCTCCTCCTTTGCCTTCATCAGATTTTTCGAGGAACGACCGCGCTACGCGCAGGCCACCTCATCGACCCAATGATGGGGATGATTTCAATATGGAGCCGCGTTCTGACAACAGAAACAGGCCAGAACCTAGGAGAAGGGAGAGCAGTCGTGGTCCGAGGGACCGTGAACAGCCTCGTCCTGCTGAAAGGCGCGAAGAACGACGCGACAAACCGAACGAAAATCCAAACTACTTATCTGCACCCAGTACGTTATCAGCCTCCTACCGTCCCATCACATCCTTCTCTCCCGCGCTGTGTGCATACCTTCAACAAATGCCTGGAGTTTTGTGCTTCTCTTGGCTCCTTTGTGTAAAAGAGGGTGGATGAGCTGAGGCCACCGAAGACCTTTCTCTCCATGCGCCCCCCGCATTCCACGCTTTCCCTGTGTCCTTTCCACACGGCTCCGTCCCGATCTCCTCGTTTATTTCTTCTCGCCTCCTTTTCATTTTGCAATGATAATCCACAATTCTTACCACCTCTTCCACTTTCTTTTCTTTACGGAACAGCAGGATATAGGTCTCCCCCTCGTACACGCGACCGCGATACAGGACGCGATCATCCACCACCGCCAGCACCGGAGCCTGCATCGCATCCCGCATCCGTATCCGAGCCACGAAGGGACAGGGAAAGACCTCCTCGCATTGACTACCCTAATTCCAGCGTCGCTCCTCTTCCAGCACGACCTCCTCCACGCGATTCGTACAATGGGCGACCGCGTCATCAGGACCCAGCACCTTCTCAATTTGAACAACCTCGATATAGAGAAGACCGCGAATCCGACAGGAATCGACGCGATCCATTACCAGGCAGTGGAACAGGACGGTCCCAGGATGCCCACTCTGATGACAGAATGGTTGTTGATCGTCCTCGACGGGTCGAAAGTGGATACAACCAAGCTTTTGCTGAAGAATCATCTGGTATGTCAACCTGACTGATTTTCGATCCATGACTTTTTTTTTGTCTTCTTTGTTGATTGATTTCTGATCTTATTTTTCTTTCAAATAGTTCGAAATAAGAGAGATCCTTTACCACCTCAGACCAAGACTTTTTATTATTCAGTAGTCCCTGGTCACCACCGAGATCCAGTTCCTTATGCACCTGGCTGGGCTAATGGTGATCCCACTCTTCCCAAAGAGCCTCGTTATCAGCCGCTCGACCGGAATCAAGAAGTCAAAGCACCGAGGCCCCAGCAAGACCGTGCTTCGAGCAATAACCACTCTGCACCAAGCAACCGGCCTCCTCCCATCGACACGCATATGGATATCGACCAACAGAAATCTCAAAACTCGGCAGAAAGGATCTCGCCTTATGACCGATCGAGGCATCCAGAGACACCTAGGGATAGTTCTGAATCGTCTCGTGGACGCTCAGAAAGACCGCCGCCTCTTCCTAGGCAGGGACCAACTGATTTTGGGCGGCCAGCTCCTTCTCCAAACGCTATGAAACCAGTTCCCGACAGACCACCATCAGCAGTTCCGTCACAGGCTAGTCATGGCGATAGGCAGAATCAGGAAATCATCCGTGATAATGGCCGTAAAGAGGGTGGCTCGCGGAATATGTACCCTGAACGAAATCCACCAGCAGTAAGTCAATCAACTTCAATGTTTTTTTCAGTATCATAATCTGTTTCAATTTTTAGCAGCCGCGAAGGGACAACTGGGGTAGATCTGATGATAATAAGGCAAAGCCCAGACCTGGACCGATGGGTCCTGTTTCAGGAACAAATAATGTGCCAATTGGAATGCGACGGCCTCCAGCTGCGGTTTTACCTGCAAACCCAAATAATCATGATGGACAGACAGCTCCTGCTCAAGCACCAATCCCACCTCCGTTTAATCCTGCTGCAAGGCCACCTCCATCGACTTTGATTAATCCAACGAAGGCCCTTGAACTACCTCCTCAGAATGTTCATTACGATCGGGTATGAATTCCTGAATATTTTTTGATATTTTTCATTCTGATGTTTGAATATTTAGCCTCCTCATCTCCCGGATTCTAATGGACCCCCTCGTCGAGAATTGAGCCCAGAACGCCCTCGGCAAGACAATCCTGTAAGATAACCAGCATACATGTTTCCCCCATGGTCTGACTTGAAACTTGCAAACCACAGGCTGGAGAAATTGCTACAAGACCCTCAGTGCCGTCCGGTCCTCCAGAAAAGCCGAAACGTCGCAAAGAATCGAGATTTTCTCCCATTGAAGTCGTAAGTGCCCTGGTTGAATCCATGACATATCTTGATAATTCATTTGGAAACAGAAGCAGAAACAACCCGAACCACCCCGCTTGGCTCAAGATGGCTGGCCAGGGCGCGTCACCCCATCGGAGGGTTCCTTGGCCACACCGACAAATGATATGCCTCCTCCGACCATTAGAGAACCACCACCAAGGCCTACAGGCTCTCGTTTCTCTGATCGGCTACCAAATCCAAACGTCGATTCTAATCGTCCAGGAACACACCGAAATCCTTCGACCTCATCCTACGATACCAATGAGACCTTTTCCCACAACCCTCCCAACCGTAAAGATATTACTCCTCCTTTGTCTTCCGCACATGGCTCGGATAACGAACAATCGTCAAATCCTGCCCGACAAAGAGGGTTCAGCCGGTCAGGAGGGGAAAGTCGACAGCCTTCTGAACAAGCCTCGATTATACCCCAACCACCACCACCACAAGTTTCGCAACCAGACTCACTCGTTCGCCGCATGAGCGTGGAGAGATTACCTCGATTGCGCAAAAATCCATCCGCATCGGCCGTCATTTCCGACTCTGACAATGAACTCCGGGGTGGTGTGCATTCTGGAGCTGACCAGAATACTGTGTCAGAGGGTTTGAAGGATCGTTTATCGGATAGGCCGACTTTGTTGGATCGTATGCAAGCTCCTGACGGTCCGTCTCTCATAAACAGACTTGTGCCATCGAAGAGGGACCGGGACGAGGTGCTGATGGAAGAGGGTCATTCTCGAGACATCCCATATGACTACGATGATGCGAACGACAATAAGCGAGTACGTCGCAGGGCTGGTAAGGGTAGAAGAGGAGGAGGGGGAGGGAGGAGGAATGGGTCATGATTCACATCGCATGATGAGTCCTAAAATCGAAATTTCTCTTTATTTTTCTTTTGTTACTTTTTTTTTTGGTTCGAAGTTTGGATATGAGTACTTAGGAAAGAAAACCCGAGCTAATTTGCGTTTCATAATGTACACACATGGCCGACGTTCGTTCTCTCATTTGTAGTCCTGTCTTCTTCACTCATCTTGCTTCCCGTTGTTTCTTGGTTGTGTTAATGCTGTACACATCTCTGTCGCTGTTCTTGTTTGAGATCACCACCTCAATAATAAATCTCAATTATATTCTATATTCTATTCTTCGCTATGGACCAGGATGCTTGAGAAATCTACTTATATAAAATCCAATCGGGATGGACGGCGACATGCCCGATTTTCTTCTGTGTGTATATGCCATGGGGTTTTATTCCTTCGAACCAGTGCTCCTCCTATCATAAGACGAGGTACGGTCAGATGGATGTGAATATATGCACTTCAGAGCCGACATGGAGGACTGACGGATTGGGTAAGGAAAAGGAACGACTTTTTTCGTCTTTGATTTCTTTCCAACAGGAGCAGGAGTGCATGAGGGCTGTAGGCCGACTCGCTCCAAGCCATCACCAACATGATCATCAACCTCAGCTTCGACAACGGCATCCACAGAAAGTCCATTCGGTTTCGGTTTCAAAATATCCTGGTTGGTGTTCATGATGATCCTCGAGGCGAGATACTCCTCAGCCAACGAATCTCCGAGGAGCGAGACAGGACCGGTGGACATTTCGTCAAATTCGTTCAAAGTCGGTGATTGCGCCATCAGATAGAACATATGTGATGGATATGCAGCGTTCTGAGTGGGTTTCTGAGGGAATCGTTCAAGGCGAGATGGGAAACCAGCCGTGTATCCGGTATTCGTGTGCCTCTTGGATCCATTGATGACGTTTGAAGGGATGTTGTTGATATGATTGGAATTGCTCTTGGATGGTCGGATGGATTGAATTCCTTGGACACTTTGATAGGAAGACCACATGGGGTATATATTTCGAGATGGGTATAATAAATGTTCAGGAGGTGTGTTATGTCGTGAACGAAAAAGAATATGTGTGGTCATGATCGACATTGGGCTTCATTGATGACAAAGCGCAGGTTCGCGTCTGTATCCGTGGGTTGTTTTCAATTCTGTGAATCGGTTGGTTTTCGTTCTTCTGCTTTTACTAGCTAGATGAAGAAATAGAATCAATGTCAATGAGCCGTCTCAATGATCAGCGGGTATTTCTCACTTTTTCAAACACAGATTTGTTCCAGTGATGATGGACGTAGTGAATATCATCCCGTGGCATGTACCACTCAAGGAACAAGAAAAAGATACAATCGACGAGCAAGATGATAGTGTAGATGATACCAGCGAAAGGTCCAATATCCATTGTCCTGATGGAATTATAAACATTGTTGAATACTGGAACAAGGAAAACAATAGACACCTTCGAATTCGTTCCATGAGATCCATCTGTCGAGATTTCAACACGGTGTCGTAGACTTTCTCAGTTCTGGAAGACACATCCTCCCAGTTGTAGAAGTCCTTGATTCTTTCATGAGCTTTGAAAGGATCGTGCCTTCCACTCCGTACTATCCCAATCGCCTCTGTGATCGCTCGTAGTACGTCTGGTTGTGTTTCAATTGAGCGAATCAGTGAAAAGAGGCAAGATTTTTTTTTAAAAAAAAAACTAACCATCCTCCTCGGGTTTAGCGAAAGTGATCATTTCTTCTGGCAAAATTTCCGGGACGCCTCCGACCTTCGTGGAGACGACATAAAGACCAGCACATGCAGCCTCCAAGATGGCTATGCCAAAAGACTCGGTCAGGGAGGTATTCATATAGATAGAACCTCTAGATAGAACCTGTAAAATGTTTAGGATTAGAATTTTTTCCATCAATAGTTTGTGGCAATACACACAGATAAAACGTCTGTATGTCTGACTGGTCCAAGAAGCTCAATCCTGTCTTGTAATCTATGCTTTTCGCGCATTTGCAGGAGATCGATTAGTTTAGGTCCATCTCCTCCTAGGTAAACATGAGCATGATGTAGAAATCTGTATTCGGAAAAAAGGTCGTACCAATGATAATATTTACGTTGGGAAATTGTTGGCATATTTTGGGGGCTGTGGCTACAAGGAGGTCGATGCCTTTGCGGTATACGAGACGAGATAAAAATACAATAGTAACTGCAACGCAAAGACGTATATATGAGTTTCGGGCAAGGGATCGAGGTTCAAAAACATACTAGTTTCCGAAGGTTCAGCCTTGGAGGGCTTGAACTGTTCCGCCACTAATGCATTTGGTATAACATAGACATTCTTCCGAAGTTCTAAATTTTCTGCATCTTCTTCAGTTCTTTCAAAAAGTTGTCCACGGAGAGCAGTATTTTCGCGACTATGAGAAATGTGGATTTGGTTATATGATTGTGTAAAGAGGCGGGTTTCCTCACCCTGTATGAGATACGCATATAACAGCGTCGACGTTTCTAAGCGTCCCCACCATAAGCTTGTTGGTCAATATGCTGGCTGCATCGTCGAATCCAAACAAACTGTGGTCGGTGAAAACGGTTCGAATGCCCATAAGATGCGAGTGAAGTATGCCTTCGTGTCCAATGGAAGATAGGCTGGCGTGCGCGTGGATAAGGTGAATATGTTCACGGAGAAGTATGGTCCTTAGGTATGGCAGAGACGTAAAGAAGTTGGGCAATGTGGCAGAGGACGCAATTGGAAGGTGCGGGATATAGTAGATTTTAAGAGATGGTAAAAGCCAGCGTATACCGACACGATCTGGAGCATGGCTATGTGTTATGACGATAACCTTATGATTTGTTTAACGAATAACCCTCAACGATTCAGGCTCATTTCTCTCACCTTGTGACCTCTACGAATGAGATTGGCACTCAACATATAGATATGGTTTTCAACCCCTCCAACACCAGGGTAGAAAAAGTCTGATATCATGCTGTAAATTTGACCGCTCAAATGAGCTCAACTTGAATATGACGAATGAAACTCACGCAATCGATATTGGTTCCATTAGGCATTAAAATGTGGAGTATGAGGGGTAGTATCGACTATAGGGGATGGATAATCGAATGACAGAGATATGTATAGGTAAAGAGTACATTCAGAGAATGTTAAACCTCTTAACATCATCACATTTGTTTTCACAACACGGCGAACTACAAGTCAAGGACTAACCCCTATCTCTTTGTTTGCTGATATTAGGTTCCAAAGCCGACAACGACTACACGACCTGATCAGCGTCCCATCCTTGTTGAACACCACTTGAAATTGATTCTTGAATTTTCCACTTCGGACGGTGAGATTGCTGTTCAGAAGATGTTGAATATTTGAATCCGCGAAGAGCCTCTTAACGATTTCCTTCATCCCTCCTTTGAGTGTCTATTTTCAATCCGCAAGTGCTTGCCTGCCAGCATCGACATGATCCTATGTATATCATTCATCATGCATCATGGCCTGCCATCCTAAGCAGCATTTCGGCGACATCCATTCTGCGGAAATTGGCTAAACGTATCCGCGTTCGCAATACGGCCCCTCGCCATCCAGCTTTTTACGACGCTTTCAATAACTTCCCTGATGAATGAGATTAACTTGAACGGCCACACATTGGATTGGAACTGGTATGTACAACTCCTCTATACTCGCAATCTATATTGTTCCCCAGATCTTCATCGATATATTTTGGGTTGATTGCCTTCCCATGCCTCAAACAATGTGATATTGATAGGACTTCGCAGGTTTACTCTGGGTTCCAGTGTATGGCATGGCTGTGGCAAGGACTTGATTTACTGCCTTTGACAGGAGCTTGAAAACTCATGGAAACGAAACCTCTATCGACATTCAGAAGCACAGAAGGGGCGTCCCCGGAACTTTCAAAAACCAAATGTCGAGGCCACACTGATGTCTCAACAGAACGGATCATCAGAAATTTCCAGAGGCTAGTTCCGACTCTTATGCTTCCTAGTGATGTTGTGTTGCCCGATGGATGGACCAGGACAGCGTGCTTGAACAAGTTACTCACATTTCTTGAACAGACTCGACATCCTTACTCAGAAAATGAGTTTTACTTGATGATCTTAGGGCAATGACTATCGGTCATAATATCCTCAGTGATTGCAGCAATTAACCTGTGCTTTATAGCTGATGGGTGGTCAATGCGAAGTTTCGTGATGACCCTTTGATCCACTGATTTACAAGTCCACGAACGTCGCCTCACAGCATCTTTTCGTGATTCTACAATCTTTACTGGTGATGATCCACCTCATCTCGCTCCTCCAACAGTGGTCGACACAATCAAAAGATAATAGGGCGATGTCTCTTTCTTTCCTTGCGGTGGTCCAATCAATTTGTGGGCAAACGAAGGAGATGATGCGCCAAATCCAATACTTTAAATTCGAAGGTTGAACACTCTTTTCTCTCCCAAGCAGGACTCAACAAGACAATGACGTAGCAGGACTACAGAACCTAGCTTTTACCTCCTTTCCAATCGCGAGGTAAGATCGCTCCTTCAAACCGTTATGAGATCTTCTCTAATATGAAAGATACACTGCTTTGAACACGTAGGCTATGATGATACATTTTTTTTTATTCCACAGATCCTCTTTGGCGTTCTTACATTCGCCCTGCCATCCCCTTCCCCAATCACAGCGGGTGATATCGGGAGAGCGAAACCAAAGAATTATGTCGACTCAATTCCCGGAGGGGTGAGTGTAAAATTAGCAGTCTGACATGTATTCCCTCTCATGTTGTGAAACTCTAGTCGCGGATCGGTGCTCACCCACTGGTCGTCATGACTAACCCGGACAGGGAAGGCTTCGTGAGAGTGGCCACGATCTCCCGTGAACATTCTTTGAATCCACCGGGCGACTGCAGACTTTAGTATCAATATTCATCGGTTGGACCCATCTCAATCGTCCGCAAGGCTTAATGTAGCAGCCCCACGCAAGATACACATGAGCCATATCACGAAAAATAGGCCGCCCTCCACCATGCAGATGGAACCGCACCAATTTGAGACTCTCAAAGACGAAATGCGTGAGTGATTATGAGGGATTGATTTGCCATTCAATACGGAGAAAGCTGAATGGGATTTACACGCAAGAATTGTGGTCAACATGTCATTCGACGAACTGATCAACCTGACCCGTGAGTGATTTGCGATCAGGCGCTTCTTTTTCTATTTTTACACTTAACATAATGTCGGTCATTGCTAGATGCGACTCTGTGGCGATGGAGAGGGCGGCCGCAAAGGCATGGCGCTCGAGTTCAAAGGTTTGTGTTCTTGTCACTATGATACATTTTTGTGAATAGATTGATCTTACTGCATTTTAACGCAGGAGCGAAACAGTTGGGTTCTACCAACATGCAGGATTTCAACGCTGTACCCGCCCGAAACACAGCTCGCAGAGCAAGAGCGAGGGCTCAAACCCAAGATCCGATGCTAATCTACCTGCAAATCCGAGGAAGAAAAAGTCCCCAGCTCGCGCTGGAAGCCCACAAGGGCCTGTCACAAATCCTCATCCAGCTCTGATCCAACAAGTGTCATGGATAAGGGCAAAGTAGTACCCCCACGTCTTAGGAGCGCAAGCCAGTCTCCAGCTGGTGGCAAGAACCGAAGCCCATCGTCTGGTGCTGGAAGTGGTCGAGGTCAGAGTCGGAGTCCCTTACCCAACACTAAAGTTATCATGGCCAAGACTGGCTCAGCCCAAGGTCGCGTCAGTCGTGTAGCAAGTTAGGCGCTAATCGTCATGGATTGCTTAATGTCTTCATTTCCGGATGCGCCGATCGATCGCCCCATGTTTGCGTTTCTGCACCAAGCCTCGAGGTTGAGGCGATGATGAGTCAATGAGGCTTCAGCGCTTCGGCTTCAAGATTCATGCTCAACGCCTGATCGAAATCAATCGACCCTCGAGGTTGTGTGATGATTGTTAAACCTCCGAAATCCTATTCTTTTTAATGGTGTGTTCCGAAGCGTCCTATCTCTATAACCTCCGGCCATTAACTCTTTTCACTCAGGTATCAGAGCTTGACTGGTGAACAATCATTTATTGACATAGAAGCCTTTCTGATGTTATCTAATCCCCGACGTTCATGACTTTACATCCTCTGAATCTTCCACGAGTCCGCCTCGTGCACTGTCCCGAGTTCCGATGTATCATAATTCCTGACATCCACACTAGAAAATAGAGTGCTGCCAGAAAAAACAGGCTTCACAATTGGTCCACGGACTTCGCAGTGACCCCATCGCAGCTTGATTCAGCCACGGCCTTCAATAACGGATAATTATATGTGGGTTTTTCCCTTTTCAATGACAGTTCCCCCTCTATATCCCTCGTGTTCTGGAATCAGACACGTTGAAGACGGGGTAACGACACCGCCTCCAATTGCCAACGACATTCCACGGTGTTTGAGATGGCTGTAAGAGTATTAACATCGCCCTATCCTGCCATCATGAAACTCCCGTATCGATGGAATCCGCTATGCGCACGAGAACTTTCTGCGCTTAGGGCCGAAGTTCCTAGATTTGGTTTTTGGGGGGAGTGCCTCGTCTGGATAGGACCCTGTGTAAACAAAATTAGCTCCGCGACCTCTTGCCATGTTTCCGTGTAGCCTTCACTTTGAAACGATGTTGACGTCAGATATCAGGGCATATAAGATCATGAACACATCCCCTCCAGCTCGCTATCGACCTCTCAAGCTAATCTAATCCCCGGTTATGCTTCGAGATTGAGGACACTCCCCTCTCGCCGATACTAATTCCCCTCCGACTATTGTACGTCCCTCATTCTGTTTACCGTCGTCGATCGCGAGAAGGCTGACCTAGGTTTCGATTTCAAGAATATTCATTCGAGTCTACCACATCTAATAACACACCATCCACATTCATTTCGAACCTGCGATACCTTATAAAAAACATTAATCGATGGCATCCCCACTATCGCCTACCGTCTTATATTTCCTCAAAGAAGGAGACATCATGAAAGCCAAGCCAAAACACTTTATTCCTCGACCAGATAGCGTGGTACGTCTAGGCGCCCGTACACTGTTTTAGATGGGGGTCTGATACTTGGATCGTCGTCGCAGGGAAGTGTTGGTCAACATCCGGTCATTGTCCTCACTAGACCGGATCCGTATGGATACGTTTTAGTGGCCCCGATGTCGCATAACCATCCAGAAGGAACACCAACGAGAGCTGCGTCGAGATACGGTCTCCCCGTGGATCCCATCAAAGGAGAAAGTCGAGTTAACGTCGGACAACCCAAGCTTGTCCATCAAGGAAATCTCAGAGCAAACAAACCTTACACTACTATGACATATAATAATTTTGCAGCATTAAAGGCTGATATCTGTAAGTTCTATTCTTATAAATTCCATCGATTTTGGTCCCTCATGATGTATTTTGCAGTCACGAATCTACAGAAACGGACTTATTGAGATTATGGTTATAGTTTCCGCCTCTGGAGGCGCCCAAGTTCCCCCGATCGATCACTGGCGCAGGCTGCCGTTTCGAACAAGCGAGTCTTGTTACGAGAGTTTCTGCCTCGAGGATTTCTATCACGACTCAACACGGGTACATTACGATCTTCCACTTATCCTATAATTTTCAACGACCATACTTAGAGCAGCTTAATTAGTAAAGTGACAGGATCTCGAGGATTTTGTCTTGTATTGTGGAGTTGTTGTACGCTAGAAGAGATTGTAATCATTAATACAGGGTTCGCAACACGCAAAAAATTAAAATTGCATGCATTGTACACCATATGGTCTTCCTCACAGAATACAACACGACAATGGCGCACCCTTGATGGGGTGTTCATACTCAAAGCTAAAATAAGCGCCGTCGTAGCACAATGGTAGTGCGTTGCTTTCCTAATTCAGGACCTCTTCCAGAGGAAGTGAGAGGCAGAGGCTGTGGGTTCGAGTCCCACCGTCGGTTCGTTTTTTTTCTCCCTGCATTGTGGTGAGGTCTGGTCTGGCTCAGGTCGGATGAAGATTATAGACAAGATCCTCCGCACTCAACGACCTCATGGTCACAACGAGGCTACATGAACACTGAACTGCATTGTTTTGCCCTAAATCGATCCCACTTGCTTTCAACCCATTTGAGCCCCCGCAGAATGAACAAAAATATTACATTTCCAAGATATTTCGGAGGGTCGCTCGGCCCAGCAAAAAAAATTTGAGATAAAAAGGTGATTGACAAAAAAGAACCGACGGTGGGACTCGAACCCACAGCCTCTGCCTCACGCTTGGTCTGGATCAGATCCGGATTAGGAAAGCAACGCACTACCATTGTGCTACGACGGCTTGCGTGAAGTGCTCGTTTACGCGTAACATATTAGCAAAGCTCTGACCGTGTGCTCCCATTAAAGTGGTCTGATGATTGGAAATTGCAGAGTCGTTCGATGGGAGAATCTGAAGGAGAGAGGAAAATCGGAGGATTGGTCACTTTCTTCCTACCACATTTGTCTCCTTCACCAAGATCCCATCGTCGACGCCAATAATATCAAGGAATGTCAACCGACTTGGGGCTCGACCCGTCCGACCCTCTTAACCTCCTTCTCCACAACTCTTCTCAGAATGCAGACCCATCCACCAGCGGCGATACCCCTCAGGAACTTTCAAATGCTGAGGATTGGACCAAGTTCAGCGCTTTATGGACTGAAGTTGCCGATTCTTCAAACCCAATGAAACCATACGCAGACATCATGGATTTCGCAGACCTCAGTTCAATGCCTATGGACATGGATTTCAACCCCTCAATGTCAATCGAACCCAGCACTCTACACTATGACTCCATGAAATATGCGAATTCTGGCCTGGACTTTACCTACGGCGACCAATACGGTCTTTCAAGTGAATTACTTGCCACCCAATTCCCCTTCACCTTCCAGTTCAACGGCAGCGATGTTTCTAGCTCCAGCTCCAGTTCTTCCTCCTCTGCATCACCTCAATCTTCTACAAAGGAGCGAAGGCTTAGCGTAACCTCCTCCTCCTCGTCTTCTGGTGCCTCTCTATCGCCCATGCCCGAATCCATCCCGAGCCCCGCACCAGTATACAACGACGCAGTACCAGAACCAGTGCAGTATGACCAGCCCAACTCTTATTCAAATGATCCTGCGGCGGAGCTTGCACACCGTGTCCGTCAATCTGCTGGTGTCATGCTTGCCGTACCTATGAATACCCAGCTACAGGGTCAATCACCTGGTGAGTTTTCTGCCACTTCTCATATGTTCAGGTTCTAAAATGACATTGTTTACTTGATCAGCAATGGCGTCTGCTCAATCAAAAGTTCCTCCTTCAAGGCTGCCTCGGCACAATGTTGCTACCATTCAGAAGCCAGCTTCCCCTGCATCTTCATCGGCAGCATCAACTCCTCCACCCTCGACTCCACCTAATTCCTTCAAACTGAGTTTGAGTACCGCCCCTATCGCCGTGGCCCCTTCATCAGACGCTATATCTACCCCCACTGCCTCTACTCCTCCGAGTGCATTGCCTAGGCCAAAGACGAGCCATACGACCATCGAACGCCGTTACCGTACGAACCTAAACGCGAGAATCCAGAGTCTGCGAATGGCCGTCCCCGCGCTCCGGGTGCTGGAAGACCGGGAAGGAAACGGCAAAAAGATCAAGAAAAATGTCAAGGGCAGCGTCCTGATCAAGGGGACCAACACCGGTATCATCGATGCCGATGACGGGACGGTTGACATTATCGACGAGCGAGGATTTGTCGATGGCGTTAAGGTGGCGCGTAAATGCAGCAAGGCCAATGTTTTGGGCAAGGCTGTTGAGTACATCAGGGTTTTGAAGAAACGAGAGCAGCGGCTTAAGGCGGAGCAAGCGGGTTTGAAGATGCTTGTTTCCGGGCTTGTGGGTGGTCCTGCTCTGGTGCGAGAATGGGAGAAGGAATGGAGGGCTAAATTTGGAGGCGAGGAAAAAGACGAGGTGGAGGGTGATGATGAAGAAGATGACGACGACAGCGACGAAGAAGAAGGTGACGAGGGTGATGAGGAGGGTAGTAGGAAGCGAAAGCGCGCGAAGGCTGCCTCCGCCTCTGCCACGAAGAAATCGACGGATAAAAAGGAGAAAAAGCCTTCGCCACCAGTCGTACTACTTGGGAGCGAACATGACTCTAATCAGATACCCGAGAAACGAAAGAGGGGAAGACCCAGAAAGGTCCTTCCCCCTCCAGTAACCACGTCCCCGAATGCATTGCAAGAGCAGCCAAGCTCCGACATAAAAGATGAAGTCATGCACCCCCCAACTCCTTTTTCGACAACTCAACCTCACTGGGCACAACAACAGCCCCAACCTCAACAGTTCCTCCTCGCCGTTTTCGCCTTGTTCTCGTTCTACAACTCTCCTCTCACTTCTTCGTCCATGGGCAAGGCTCACCAGCATACGGGTACGGTTTTGACCTCTACGCATCCACCCTTAGCGTATGCTCCAGAGATTCTATCATATTTCCCTCCCCCTTCGGAGGTCTCGACTGCCTGGGCATGGAAGGAATACGTTCAGATCTTGCATCTTTTGGCCTCTCTTTTGGTTTTGGTAACTTTCCTGATGAATTGGCTGGGCCTCAGCTTTGGTTTTGGCAAGGCTGTCGCTCGTGGAAGGAGCATCTCCATTCATTCTTTCCGTAACTCCCCACGACCAAGTGGGCCCTTGGGTTGGTTGAAGATGGGCGAAGCGTCCATTTTAGAAGGTAAACACATCTTATCACCTTGCTTGTTGAGCTACCATCTGATTTTTTCTTCTCGAATTCAGGACGCATGTCTTCCTTGTCTTTCTTCGAACGGCTTCAAATTTATCGATCAGCTCCCTCCCGGAAAAATGCATCTCCTTCCCAACTGGCTACGATCGCTATGGTTGTTCAAAGTGCACCTGGTGTAACCGGCAATATTGGGCGCATGAAGGCACGTTCGATATGGGCAGCAGCCAAGGCTAAGACTCGGACCAGCCTGCCCATTCGCGTTTACGAATCCCTCGTTTTGGCCCTGGATCTTGACACTGCATCTGCACTAGTTGGAAAGGCCGCGGAGAAGGATAAATCGAATGGAGAGAAACCATTCTCGCCCTTAGAAGTCCTGGGGTGTCTTGTCGTCAAGGATCGGATCAAGGCGCACTTGTGCAAGTTGTTCGTCAATACCGTCACGGCTGAAGACAATTGCGGCATCGAGAGGGAGAACGCTGAAAAGGAGAAGGAGGAAGAGCGCGAATGGAGGAAGACCATTGATGCCGCTCGGGAACTTGGTGGGCATGTCGGCGAACTAGGCAAGATGTTCGAGCGGGTTTGGAAATCGAGTTCGAGCGTTTTGGAACTCGAGGATATGGAGGGGCTTTCGGTGGAGAATGATTCGACCGTGGATGGAGAGATCAAGGCTCTTCTGGTCGCTTTGGTTCTCTATAAACGCCTCTTTGATTTCGGATGTGCTTCTCCTTCCTCTTCGTCGACGCTGTTGAGCCCACCACCCAGTCCGACATCGAAGGCGGTGGCGAAGCGTGCTAAAATGCTTTTGGCTTTGAGGACGGCGCTTGGGAATAGGGTGTTCGAGGATATTGAAGAAGAAACGAAGGCGGTAGAGGAGGATGGTCAGACTGAACCTGTCATCGGAGTGGAAGACGCCAAGGACCGTGTGGTCGATCTCATCGTCGAACTCGAAAGGAAGGAAAGGCGGTCATCTTCTCCTTGAAAACTTCATCTGGCTTGTATCAATATATCTCAGTTTTATCTCTGCCATTCTACTACTTATACCTAAAGGTCCTGGATACCATCCAGGCTACGTACGAATTCCGGACAGGCTTCCTTTCTTTTTTTATATTATTGTTAGTATATTTCGTTTATTGACCCACGTACGTAGTGCTAGTGTTTTCCTCATTGTAGTTCTGTTAATGTAAGTATCTCCCAAATCTGTTTTGCGAATCAATCGACCCTCTTGTCGACTCTACAAGTCTATGTCTTCTGCGCCATGAGGTTGCTTTGAGAGCTGCATGATTTTGTTCAGGGACCAGCGTGTAAATTGGAGGTCCGGGCCGTGAGCTTCATGGGAGGTCTATTTCAACTCCCAAAATACGACAAGAGCCTCCATGTGGTGGCCGTTCCAGGTTTGGCCTCGGATTCCTCCCAAGCTTCATCGCCTTCCACATCTTCCACCACATCTTCCCTCCTTTTCCTCCCGACCAACCACTCGACAGCTATCGACGATGGGTGCAGTTGGACAACATACCGTCAACACCTCTGAACGGCTCGCCCGACTCCGGGATTTGATGCAGAAAAAGGATATCGATGTCCAAGCTTTCGTCGTACCGAGTGAAGATCAGCGTATGGATCTCCTTTGCCTTCTGGTTAGATGGGGTCCTAATTGAGAGGGGTGGCAGATTCCAGCGAGTATCTTGCTCATTGTGATGAGCGAAGGGCGTTTATTTCTGGTTTCAATGGTTCAGCAGGTCTGTATGACTCCCGAACATATCTGCATTGTTGATCATAAACCTATCTGCGATTAGGTTGTGCCGTGGTGACTTTGGACAAAGCGTACCTCTTCACCGATGGTCGATATTTCTTGCAGGCTGGTCAACAATTGGACGAGTTGGTTTCCTGTCTTGCGATCTCTCTGGGACTGAATTCTAATTGCTGTGTGCTAGAAATTGGACTTTGATGAAGCAAGGCCTTCCTGGTATGATCTTTCGTTGTGTCTTTCTGGACTGTCTGGTTTACTTTGAAAATAGACGTACCAACATGGCAAGAGTTCCTTCACAAGGTATTCGACCCTTCAAAACGAGTTACTACACGGATTGTGTATGCTGAGGACATCAACAGAACTTGGATCCCAAGACCAAGATCGGCATCGACTCTACCCTTATCGCGGCTTGTGAGGATTGTTGTTTCCGACATCTACTTCAGCACTGACTTTTCTCTTTGTCCCCAGCTGATGCTGAGACCTTGAACAAGCAGCTTGCCCCTAAAGAGTCTTCTCTCGTTTCTCTTCCCAATAATCTAGTCGATTCCATCTGGGATGAAAGACCTTTAAGACCGAAGAATAAAGTTTTCCATTTGGATGAAAAGTACTCAGGTTTGGCGAACTCATTATTGTTGCCCTTACTCTTGTGATTTATAATGCTATTCAGGACAGTCTCATCTTGACAAAGTCGCCAAGGTTCGGGAGGAGCTTGCAAAGAAGAAGGCGAAAGCAATAGTTGTCACCATGCTCGACGAAGTCGCTTGGCTCTTCAATCTGAGGGGTTCAGATATTGATTTTAATCCTGGTAAGCAAGATGCATCTTCTACCATGTGGCATAGCCCTCATATAAGTATGGGATAGTCTTCTTTGCCTACGCTATAGTCACGACCGACAAGGTGACCCTGTTCGTTGAAGATGAGCAGCTAGATGAAGGGTCTCGGGGGTATCTCGTCAACCATGTCGAAATTAAGCCATACAATGCCTTCTTCGATCATTTGAAAGGCCTCGCTGAGACTGTTGATCTGACGGATGGCTCGGTTTGTCTTCAACCTGTGTTCTGACGACGTTTAAGTTAGGTTCTAATATTTTTGTTTAGAAAATCCTTCTGGGAGACAGGGCTAGTTTGGCGGTTGCTGAGGCCTTGGGCCATGGAACTTACACGATTGTCCGATCTCCTATCACCGAGCTCAAGGCCATCAAAAACGAAACGGAGTTGGAAGGCTTTAGACAAAGTCATATCCGTGATGGCGCTGCCTTAGCCCGCTATTTCTCTTGGCTTGAAGAACAGTTGAACAATGGCGTAGAGCTCAACGAAAGCCAGGGTTCTGACCAACTGGAGAAATTCCGATCGTATGTCTGCAAGTATGACTCTGGAAATTGAGCCAATGGCTTAAATGTTTGTGTTCATCAGAGAACTCGACTTGTTCCAAGGACTGTCGTTCACCACAATCTCTTCAACGGGTCCCAATGGAGGTAAGTACTACTCCGTCGTTCTGTCATATTATCAAAACCTCATTGGAGACCTTAGCTATCATCCACTACTCTCCTGATCCCAAAGATTGTGACATTATTAAGAAAGATCAGGTAAACCTGGCTGTATACCAATTTTGTTGATCGCACTAAATATCGTACTCTAGATCTACCTTTGTGACTCTGGAGGTACGTCATTAGTCGATCCTATCAACCCAACCCGACCCCTTATGTTATAACGCCTAGGACAATACTTGGACGGAACCACAGACGTGACTCGAACTTGGGTATGAAATTAGTTTTCTTTCGTTTGTCATGGCTGAATCCCAATCAATATGTTCCATAGCACTTTGGCACACCCACGGATGAAGAAAAACGCGCGTTTACACGAGTATTGCAAGGCCATATTGCTATTGATACCGCCATTTTCCCTACCGGGACGACTGGATACATCATGTTTGTTTCTTATCCCTTCTTTTTGGCTGGTCGGTTGCTAATTTTCCATCCAAAGTGATGCTTTTGCCCGTCGAGCTCTCTGGCAGGATGGTCTTGGTAATCATTTACTTTCCCTGATTTTTCTCGCTGCATGCTAACCATGCCTTTCAGATTTCAGGTATGTCGTGAGTTTTTTTAATTAGTATAGAGTTTTGACGGCCAAGGAAGGCATGGTACGGGACATGGTGTTGGGCATTTCTTGAATGTCCACGAAGGACCCCATGGAATTGGCACTCGGATAGGTAAGATCAAATCTTTTGGTGTCGTGGTCCCTCCTAAACGCAAAACCAGCCCTCAACAGTTCACCCTTGAAACCTGGAATGACGGTATCCAACGAACCAGGCTATTATGCCGATGGTCGTTTTGGTATACGCATTGAGAATATTGTCCTTGTCAAAAAGGCCACAACTCCCAATAACTTCGGTGAGAAGGGATATCTCGGCTTCGAGAACGTCACGATGTGAGTAGGACGAGTAGGAGTAATATGATTGTTTACGAGGTACTGATTTTTTTCCCCTGGTAGGTGCCCTATTCACACAAAACTCGTCGACACGAAGCTCTTGAGCGAGCAAGAGAAAGTATGGCTCAATGATTATCATGCCGAGGTGTTCGAAAAAGTGTCACCATTATTGAAAAACGACGTCAGGGCACTGGAATGGTTGAAACGCGAATGTACTCCTCTTTAAGATCTATATAACCTATGGCCTGTCTACTTAGCACTTGTATTACACCTGTCCTATCTTGTAGTGGCTTCCGTGAAAAAAAAAGAAGGCGCTAAGGGCTGCTAAGGGATCAGAACATGATGTCGTCCAACGACGGAATCAATTCAAATAGTTTGACTTAGCGAATCTTATCATATTTTTGTGATGAACAAACATGACAATCTAAATGCAGGTTGTCCTCGACCTTCACACTTTTGCCCACAACCAGACCGCAAGGCTTCAAACTGCTTGAGGTCTAATAAGGGGTAGATCGAGTCCGCAGTCTTTACTGGACACCTTTTGCTGCGATCCTTCGAAACATTGAACGTTGCCGCTCTTTCTCTTTTACGACCAACTTACGACCACTTGGAACTCAAGATTTCCGAACCATTCGTTCACCATGACGTTAAACCCAACATATTGTCCCCGGTTTTTGACCAATAGTTGTCCTTTCAAGAAGAATTGCTCGCTGAGGCACGACATTTTCCAATGCTCTTGTGGAAAAGTTTTGCTTCTGCGAAACCGCAACGCTCATGTGAAAGGCAAGGCCCATCGAAAGGCTCTTTCGGAACCGCAAAACCCAGGAGACCTTCTCTCTACGTCCCACAACGGTGGCCCAAGCTCAAGAAATGGAAATATGCGACCTGGATCCTTGGATGAACAGTATGCCGAAAATGTGAGGTATTGTAAGAGTTAGAATACAGACGAATACTCACAAATCCGTCTCCATTCTTCCTAGTCTCAACCTCCGTCGCCTGTCCAAGATAAACTTGTCTGCGAATTTTGCCACAAGAGCATAGAGGACGCCGAATATGATTCTCATGTCGAGAATCACATCAGACAGCAACGTCTGGACGCTGCTCAAGCCGAACTAGATGAAGCGAAAAACGACAAGGAAGGCGTCACTGTCACCGGCCGGAATGGAATCCATTTCGGAGTCGTAGGGGAGGGTCGATCTGTGGAAGCTGTGATTTCTGTTACAAGCACTATGGCGGCGGTGTCGCTTAATCGATGCAGAATCCAGTCATCTAATCGCCATGATGGGCATGATGTCAAGTCAGTGTTTACATTTCTCGTCTTCCAATCTCTGCTAACTCTACACATGTTTCCAGGTTCTCTGCTCAGTTGAGAGGATCAAAAGGAAGGGTCATACAGAAAGGCGCGACCAGGCAGATTGCGATTATCTTCCACCCATCATATGCTGGATATTTCCAAGATACTCTCGCACTCGTGTTTTTCCACTTGGAGAAGCGCTCGACTTTCGTAATCACTCGCACAGTCGAAGCCATTGTCGGGTCTGTCGAAGATCATGAACAACTCAAGCCAAAGGCGCCATACACCCGTCGCAAGGTCACAAGGTTGCATCCTATCGGAAAAATTGTCCGGAGTCTACGCCCTCCTATCTGGACAAAAACGACATGGAAGGATAAACTATTGCCTTTCCTTCCGCCAGCTGCTCTTATTGACAAGGCGTTTAATCAACGATCATCATACAATCAAACCCTAGCAAAAATCAAACAATCCATGCCTCAAGTTTTCAACGAAAAGACATACGGTGCATGGTTCCAGGTTCCACTCTATCTCGAAGAGCATCAGGTCAAGTGAGTGTAGCCCGAGGCTTTCTACTTTCTACCCCATAATCGGATTGACAATCCCAGGTTGGATTTAGACGCGTATTCGATGACCGATGTCGAACTAGAACCAGCTTATCCACGATATAGGTTTGTTGTCGTCTCATAACCTATGTCTAATTCACTCATTGAACCTTTCTCTCTAGACTTATGGTCCAGGGTTTAGCCGAGAACCGACCTTCTGTGCTTGTTGGGGATTCTATCCTCGTTAGCCATTCCGAAGGCCCGGATTCAGAAACATACAGTACCCGTACCTGGTTCGAAGGTCGTGTTCATCAAGTCCAAGAGAGTCATGTCAGTCTTCGTTTCGGAGAGGAATTCAACGTCTACAGAGGCACAAAGTTCGATGTCCGTTTCGTACTCAATCGATTGCCCTTCCGTAGGATGCATCAGGCACTCGTGAACAAATTCAACCCATCCCGACTCCTCTTTCCTGGACCATCTCATGTCCAAGGTCTCGGGCGAGTCTCTGCAAGCAAAATTGCGGAAATAGTTCCTGTGTACCGCCCCCTTGGAGAGGATGAAGAACAAATGGAGACCGTAGCTGCTATCATAAACCAAGCACCTGGAAGTGTTCCGTTTGTTGTATTCGGCCCGTATGTCAATATATTTATTCTCTCTGAATCCTATTCTGAAACTCACTTTTAGACCTGGTACTGGAAAAACAATCACCATTGTGGAGGCAATGAACCAAATATTGGACCGCGATCCGGATGCCCGCATTCTGGCATGTGCGCCTAACAACTCGGCAGCCGATCTAATGGCCATGAAGCTGCTGAACCGTGGCAAGTCACAAATATACCGCCTGAATGCTCTTAGTCGTAAAGTATCCGAGTTGCCAAAAGAGCTTCACGCCTTTTCGTCTATAAACGACAACTCCGTGTTTTCCATGCCCGATAAAGATATCTTGGCCAAGTACAGGGTCATCGCGTCGACTTGTCTTTCTGCCGGAGTCCCTGCCGCACTTGGACTGAAGAGAGGGCATTTTACCCATATCTTCATCGATGAGGCTGGACAAGGGAAAGAACCTGAAGTAATGATACCCATCAAGAGTATTGCAGATGAAAAGACGAACGTTGTCCTTGCTGGTGACAATCAACAACTAGGGCCTGTTATCAATTCCAGTCTTGCAGCTTCTGTAGGTCTGAAGACAAGCTATCTTTCTCGGCTTATGCAATCCGAGATTTACGACCTGAAGAAATACAGAGGTATCACGTATGTTATTTACTTTCTGTCCTTACCTCCGAAGCCAATTCCTAAACCACCTTTCGCCTTCTTAGCATCGTGAAACTCGTAAAGAACTTCAGATCCCATCCGGACATCCTCAACTTCTCGAACGAGCACTTTTACAGTTCCGAGCTGAAGTCTTGCGGAAACCCTGTCTTAACACACTCGTTGGAGAACTACGAAGAATTGCCAAAAAAGAAATTCCCCATTATGTTCCACTCCCTCATTGGCAAAGACGAGCGCGAAAAGCAATCACCCTCCTTCTTCAACATCGACGAAGCAAGTCAAGTGAAGAAATATTGCATCTCTCTTATCAGCAACAAGAAGAACAAAATAAGTTCGTGTCTTAAGCATGCTATTATTGATTTTTTTTTCTTATTTAAATATTTCTACAGAGGCTGAACACATTGGCGTGATTACCCCCTACCATGCTCAGAGGTGCAAAATCTTGGATCTTCTCTCCAAGGACACAAAACTTCATGGGATCAAAGTTGGAAGTGTGGAAGAATTCCAAGGACAGGGATGTATCTTCTTTGAAACAGTTAAGCCTCCATTCTAATTTTTCTCATTCTTAAACAGGAGCGACGCATCATCATCATGTCGACCGTACGAAGTAATACAGACTTCGTCACTTCGGATATCAAACGTTCTCTTGGGTTCGTGGCAAACAAGAGTCGATTGAATGGTGAGAAATAATCTGTTTCTAAAACATCTTGGTCTGAGAGTTCTTTACGACCTGACCTTTCATCCCTTTAGTTGCCATTACTCGAGCACAGGCTCTGCTGATTATCATTGGCAACCCTGTTGTCCTATCCCTTGACCCTCTTTGGAGAAGCTTCCTCAATTACATCCACAACCGAGGAGGTTGGAAGGGAAAGGCTATCGATTGGGATCCTAACGAACCTGTCACTATGGATGCATCATATGATGCCCAAAGGAAATCCCGCGCAGAGGCTGAGATGGAGGATACTCTGGAGAAGTTGAGGGCGATGGTGATCCAAAAACATCTTGACGATGGTTTTGAGATCGACGAAGAAGATCAAGACGCGGCTGCTTTCGAACGTCCTATCTTGCGCGAAGCAGAGTGATTGGGTGGTTGAACTGATTATGTACTTACCTTACACTATGACTATGACGACTTTCTTGACGATCGGAGATTTCTTTGCAGATCTCCTTGTTTTTCCATATCATACTAATATGCCCCCTCTCCCTATCTTTTACCTGTAAAATACATGGAATGCATCATATTATACCGCAAATTTGTTGAGTAAGAGCTTCACGAACGTCTTTCCGGATCTTTCTGTGTATCCCATTTGCTCATGGGAAATTTAAATTAACAAGAAAACAATTCAAATTCAAAGCTGATGTACATAGCAGTAAGACACACAAAGCAAAACCTATTTTACAGATATCAACGACTGGTATAGATAGCAGACTAGTATTATGTATGGAAATTTCTATAAGCAAGACATACCGTTACAACACATAGAAAGTCACAAATCGGTACAACAACAGGGAGATCCAGAATTGATTAATCATTTTGAGAAGCCATCTCAGCGGCGAGGCCTTCGTAGTGAGTGAGGGTTGCAGCAACGTCATGGCCAGTCAGAAATTGATTAGCAAGAAAGATCTGATATGAAAGAAACTGGTCAGTGAAGGGAACATCATCAAAGAGATGAATAACTGACAAGTAGAAAATAGCGCAAGGCATCCCATCCAGCTGCCCAATATATCATCTTCCAATATTCGTCCACAAAGGAAATAACACCTTTGGCATAATTGGCTATAAATTTATTTCTAAAGGTAGCGGGAAAAAAAAGTGAGAACTTGAAAGAGTTCACTTTGAAGGATAACGGGGCACTATACCTGTTCAAGATTATCCACCGGGCCCACAAGGCATGCATGACCTTATGTTCCTCTTTGACATCATCACTTTCATAGATTTCATCCTCACGATCAAGGACTTCCCAGTCGAGCAATCCGAACGGTTCCATGGGCAGGGTGGCAAGGAGATCAAAGAGGCAAGGCCCACCTGGCCGACACGAGTAGAGGATCAACGTTCCTCCAATGTCAGAGGGGAGATATGGGGGCTGAGCAGCAGGACCGCGGTGGTTTTTAGGAGGGGGTGTTGGTTGAGAGATAGGTGACCTCGCAGTGCTTGTACTGAGTCGGGTTGGCGATGCAGAGGATATGGTAGCTGAATCAGATCGGCCTGGTAAAGAAAGCGACCTCGATGCACTTCCAGATGGGATACCTGGAGTTGTGGGGCTTAGCCTTGAACTCAGAGGTGAGGTTGGTGGTGGTGGTAGCCTCAATGAAGCCTCAATTTCTTCACGTTTAATGTCGACATCGGGAACCACTGATAGACGACTTGGAGCGGGAAGGAAAGCGGGTTCAGGTGTCAATGAGCGTTTGATTTGTGGAATTTCTATAGTGCTGGGGGTGTTGGTTGATTCAGGTGTTTCTTCTGGGAGTCCTGAGCTGCGTGGGCGTGGTGACGGAGATGTAATGTTAGATTCAGGTTCCTGGACCAATAAGTCCAGTCTCCACGACTGAATCTGTTGGGATTAAGGCATTACAATAAGAAAATGGTGTAGAAGAGATTGAAGCAAAGTAAAAGAAAAATACCTGACGCGATCCCAGATCTTCCCATTCGCAGTAAACTTCTTGATGATCCCATTGAAGATGACACTCCAGCATCTCCCTCGTCGCAAACGCTCCGAATAAATCACAAATAGGGCAGAGCCATTTATCCACCTCAACTTGGTAAGTGTCTTCTCCAGCGGTACTGTATCGGACATGGAGCTGAATGTCCTTGTTGAGTGGGTATATTGGAATGAGGAGGGTGCGACAACGTTCAAGAAAGCCCTTTCGCAAGCTACGGAGTGAAAAGGGTAATTGTTGATTTCTTCGCAGCCGAATACTCGAAAGGGATAGTCCCTCAGCTACAGATACGAGGTTGGCTGTGGGTTCTTGTGGTGCATGACGGCGAGGTGCAGGAGTGATATCTAAGTCTTGAGCATGTCCAACCGTATCAGTTCTTGGAAGAGGGGCTGTGATCATCTTTTCTTCATCCAGCACTAATTCAGTGTGACCTTGGGCTACATCATCCATTATGACGTCCTCTGCATCACTGTTTGGTTTTGAACCGCCTTCGAGTTGCACCGTGCCCTCAGAGCTGGAGCTGGAGGATGAATCACTTGAGTCCGACTCGGAATCTGATGAGTCTGACGGTTGGGGAACAGACTCATATTTGCGTGCAGCCTTCAGAGCTCGCTGCGGTCCCCTGTTAATTGGACAACAAGATTTTAGAAATCAAAAATTGAGAACATGGACTAAACAGTACCTTTGTATTACTTCAACCCGTGCGACAGTGAGTCGAGATCTAGCTCTCGGTCCATCCACCTGCAGCTCAACCTCTTGGCCTCCCACCTTCAATTTCATGATGGGAGATAGCTGAGCGGAAACGTGCTGAGGGTCATTGACGGTCAGACGGAAGACATCTTCCCCGATATCAGCCTCTCTCCGCATCTGCGTCCTCCGTCTCGCAAAACCAGCCATATTTCCAGATCGATCCCTTTTCTGACCTGACAGTCGTGCTTCGAACTCATTGTCCAAGTGTTGATCAAGAGGGAGTAGAGGTTTGTATGACTTGATAGGTTTTCTGTTCGCATTCGCTTTTGTAAAAGCTGACTCTGTAGATTGTGCAGCTGGGAGTAAAATATTCGTCAGTTTCTTCCAGTATCAATCCATGAATGAATGAAAGCATACTAACAGGAGGTTTTTCGTGCACGCAGAGGCGCTGAGCTATTATTACTAGCACTTCGCTATTTCAAAAAATCATCAATGAACTGTAATCTTTCAAAAAGAACGGACATTACAGGATTGTTAGGGCCATGATTAGGATTAAGCACTACCTTCCTTGATACACCATGGGACGTAGCGGTAGGGTTGATCACTCTACGCGATGAGGAAGGCCTTAAGATAGATTTTGGTACCGCTCGTGAAGGTGTTGCGGTAGTAGGTGGCCGACCAGTATCAGGATCTTCTGGAGAGAAAGTTGAATTTCGCGTGAACATATAAAATTTGCGAGCTTATTGGACCAATGTCGCTGCTTTGAGGACCGAAAACGCGTCGGGGATGTTTGTATGAACAAGTCGCACAGTCTGGTGGAGGTGAAAGTAATCAGCACTGCCACAGTACTTATCCCCTTTCCAGATTTGTACGAAGCTACCTAAACCAGACAAGTACATACAGAATTGGGAGTGCGGTAACTAATTATAACTTTATTCTCTTGGCATTACATGTTATCCAAAATCTAAACCACCACACGGAGACTTTCCTTCCATCACAATAACTGGTATATGCGCCTTTTTGAACCTCAATTATTGGATATGGAATAGGTCGGCGGATAGAGGGCTTTGTTCATCTGGCAGTGGATATGTATATCCTCGGATTCGGTCAGAGGGTCATAAGCAGGCTGTTCCGTGGGTGTTCCTAGAATCCTACATACTGTCCAGGAACATACCACGATCATCTATCACAAGGCTCTGACCGAAAAATGCCCTTCCAGCCCTTAAAAGGTCCTTGAATGATATATATCTGCAGGCCGATTATCTGTTCTTCCTGCGTTCTTTGACCTTAACCTCTCACCATGGCCCCCTCGAACTTCACCTGCGATTCGTGCAGGCAGGGTATCGCGGCCCCGAATCCTCGAGTCCACTGTCTGTCCTGCCCCGACTATGATCTGTGTGCAAACTGCTTTTTGGGAGAACGATACACAAACGGTCATCAAGTCCATCACCCTACCCAGGTTTTCAAACGATCAGGAGGGAATGGTCAGCCAGCGATCCCCGCATCGGCACCTACAGATCCCCCGAGGTCTTTGAATACCCCTGCCCCTCCTCCTCATTCTCCTACTCCACCCGCTCTCCCAGCTCGTCGAGGCAATGTTCCCCCATCGATGCCTAACCCCGGACCAACACACCAAACAGCTACTCAGTGGCAGTACTTTTACAATGCCGACGGTTCCGCAACACCGTTTTTCATCGGCCTCATCAACGACATATTCACCTATCTAGATCCTGCCAATAACGGCAATTTGGAACCAGAAACCCTCTCGCGATTCTTGGACGATATGGGTTATTCCATTCAGGAGAATGCGTGTTAGTCTCCTCTACTTGATTCGGCTTTGTGTTTAATAACGACGACGATGTCTTTCCTGACTACCTAGGGAAGGTCGCGTTGAAGCCATCCATGGGCTGCTCTGCAGAATCGATGGCTGATAAATCACTGAAGAATATTTTCGATCTATTCTCTATCGAGCACGTCCTTCTCCAACGCATCCAACCCAAACATGTCGATCCCACTGGCCTGACTTCCCAGTTTTCGCGCCTCTTTGGACCAAGCATCAATCCCTCCATGTTTACTAATCCAGCAGACACACCAGGTCCCATGCCTGCGATCACCCGTAACGGATTCCTCGAGTTAAGGCGGATCGACGGTCTCACGGACCCGTCAAAGGAATGGGGAAACATCAGCAGGTTGTTGCGGAAATACAACTTGCCGAAATACGCTGGATTCGGAGATCTTCCGAGGAGCATGATGCCTAATTCGCCTGACCCAGTGATGCTGAAGCGAGTCGCTGATATCACGGCGTTCGCCCAGCTTAAGGGCCAGCAGGAACTTGATGCCGCCCGTGCATCTGCTCAACTCGCTGCCCAAGGTCGACAAGCTGCGGTTGACCTGATTGATGGCACTAGGAGGGAGTACCGATATACATATATCTGAAAGATTGTGTAGCTTGTCACAAATATAATATTCATCCGTTCGCCGTTGCTGTAGCCTGATTATGTTACAGAAACCCAAGAGTGCCTTCTCATCTTCCAGATGACGTCTGGTTTGGGTAGCTTCGTACAAATCTAGGAGTACAATGAGAAGTAAGGCAAGGGTATACATAATTCATAACCATAATCAATGTCTTTTCTCCAACATCATCCGAGATCATCTAAGGTCCTAGAGGATAGAGTCCCAATTCTGATACAATTTCAAAATGATATGATGCAAATATGTGAGTTTATACATGCTGCTAAGTACTACACAAAATGGTAATCACCCAAGTAGAAGGGACGTAGTGATAAGATATGTATGGACGTCTAAGCCGAACGTTTAGTGGCCCAGCTCCCCGAAGTGCAGAAAACAAAATTCCAAGAAAAGCAAGAAAACATAAAAGAGAAACAAAGATAACCTGAGAGGTAGCCATGTAGAACGCCGCAAATCTAGTCGTAGTTCAAGGTAGTCGAAGACGCCCCCTCGTCTGGATCGGGGTGAGGTGGAGGGGGTAGTCCGCTATGAGACTCACGTTCGCCACCCCTCCGATGGCCGTCGCCATGTCCAGGTCGATATCGATCAGCCCCATCTCTTGTGCCACCACCAGCGTTGGCAAGCGGTGGTGGTGGTGCTGCTAATGCAGCCGCCACAGGCTTCGGCGGAAGATTAGCATTAATAGGCAATCGAGTAGAGGGACCTTGATTCCTATTGCCGTCTCTGCGATCACCACCCCGCTGTCCGGGGTGGCCTCTGCCAGGCTGTTGCTGATACGGTTGTGGCCTAGGAAAGAAGTTGTTGACGTTGCCCGTTCCATTGGGGTTCATAGGGTGGTTTTGTCCAGTATTATAATTATTAGGCATTCCGAAATTATTAGGTGGGGGCCCGAGGTTGACGTTAGGTCCGAAAGATGGTACTCCATGTAGGTGATTGTTGGGTTGACCATAGGGAGGAGGAGGGATAGGCCCTCCAGAAAATCCTGGAGGGGGAGGAAGAGTTGATGGTGGTTGTGGTAAATTTGGAGGAGGTGGATATGGCGGTCTGCCACGTCTATCGAAATTGGCACCATAAGGTGGCTGTTGCTGCTGCTGCTGTTGTTCCTGCATCTGTTGATAGGGCGGCCGCTGTGGTCCCCCTCGATTATAAGGTTGATTTCCATGAGGTCTCTGTCGGTTTCCGTGCTGAGGAGGTTGATTTTGGTGCATTGGCGGATGATTACGATGGCCTCTTTTATCAAATTCGTGAGAGGCTTCATATGTGGGTAATCTGCAGAAGACGAACCGAAATAAATGAATTATAATGAATGAGATGATCAACGACAAAACTTACGTCTTGGGATCTGCGGGCATTGGGTCGGTCCAGAAGTAGTCGTGATTAAGGGCTTGAGCTGCTGTAAGACGATCCGCGGGATTTAATTGCAGCAATTTATCAAGTAAATCGACCGTCTCGGGGCCAACACTAAGAAAAGCCCATAAAAAATCTTCTTAAACAACAAAAGAAATCGCAAACAAACCTTTCATAGGTTATCCGCAAAGTCCTTTTATGGCTATTAAACCGGATTACACCTTCGCAACCAGGTAGTGTTGTGTCATAATTAGGCCAATTATGTTGATTCGGAGAACCGCAGAGAGCCCAGATCTTTTCTAGCTGGTCAAGGTCTGAAGTTCCAGGTAATATAGGTCTTCGAGTAAACATCTCCCCAAGCACGCATCTAGAAGGGGGGTCAACGGGTGTCTCACAGGCCATAAAGAGAATACGAACCCGATACCCCAGATATCCACTTCTCCTCCATAGTGTCGCGCGCCCAAAAGCAGCTCTGGTGGGCGATACCACCGAGTGACGACACAGTTCGTATACTTGCGTTCTCTGGCTCTCGTGCTCCCATCGGGACGAGGATTCGAGTAACCAGAGTCGAACGATCTTGCTAGACCGAAATCAGCAATTCGTAGTGTGCCATCGTTGGAGATGAGGAGGTTGGCCGCTTTCATGTCACGATGCAGGATGTGATTCTGACAACAAATCGTTGTTTAAACCTCTGACAACGAGGACGAGACAAAAAAAAAGTACCCGGTGCATATATTCTGTTCCTTCCAAGAGCTGTTTCATATAAAGCTTGATGTGGCTTGGTTGCAGCTTGACGCGTTCGTTCTCAAGCAGACCTGCAAGATCATGATCCATATAGGGAAAAACCATATACACAGATAGCGGATCCTTGTCTGTGCCTATCGATGAGATGTAAAAAAAAAATCGTATAAAGACAAAGGAAAGGAAAGGCTCACTTCGGACAACAAACATATCTAGGATGTTAACGATAGACGGATGTTTCAGTGCTTTAAGTATCTTGATTTCACGAAGTGCTGTGACGGGCATGCCCTCTTTTTCATTATGCATCAGAATTCTTTTCAATGCCACAATCGTCCCGTTAGTCTTGTGGATAGCCTTATGCACCTCTCTAGAGACGAAGATAATGAGAAAAGGACAAACAGTCAGAAAATATTCACAAACCCGAAAGTTCCTTCTCCAAGTTTCGTTGTTGCCTCGTAATCCGACTGTAGACCACATCCCTTGAACCCATGCCCATAAAGCTTGACCTCCAATGCCTCAGGTCTCCGCGAAACATATTTTCTTCTCAACGAAGGCAATTTACTTGGCGCATGTTCTTTAGGGCGCTCTGTCACCTCACCACGTTCCCTCTGTGGCTGAGCACTGACAACCTTCAATTCCGGTCCGAGAGCCATGGCTTTCGCTGTCGAGACAGGCGGCAATTCAAGTGGCGTTGGGGAATGGGTATTTTTCGGGGCTTCAGGAGGGTGATATGTGATTTTAATTTGAGAACGAATCATTGGGAGTTGTATATCCTTCAATCGCGTATCAGGAGGAGGGGCTGGAGGAGGAGTGGATGATGGTGGCCTGGGACCGTCATCATTGGGAGGAGGGGGAGGAGGGGGAGGAGGACGAGAAGGTAGTTCAAGAAGAGGAATCTCGGAAGGAATAGGTGGAAGAGTAGGTGGTGGCGCTGGTGGTGGTGGGGACTGAGGGCGAGGTGGAAGGGATGCAGGCAGTTGTGGTGGTGGTGGTTGCGAAGGTGGTGCAGGGGATACAAGGCCAGAGTGTTCGAGAGGGCTAGGAGAAGTTGGCCGTGGTGACATAGGTCTATAATGATCTGACCTTCTGAGAGGTTCATAACGACGGTCGTAATTATAATCTCTTTCATCGCCACGTCCTGAGCTGCGATGTGAATCGTCTCGGTGTGTCCATGACCGTCTGTCATCTCTTCGGTAATCGTGAGATGGACGATAATGTCGCGAACTAGGATCATCTCCCAGCGGATTAAACCTCCAAGAATCATCTTCCCGTCTGCTCCAGCGGTCCCGACTTCTATCCCTATTATAACTTCGTGTTCGATCCCGAGAGCGAGAGCGAGAACGAGAACGAGAACGATCTCTACTCTTTTCGCGACTGAAACTCGGTGGACTGAAATTTCGAGGTGGAGATCTGGGTTCAGGTAACCTGTGTTTATCCCCTCTGTCTCTGTATTGGGATGGTGATGGAGAGCGCCTTGGAGAGTGTCGAGAGACGGGGGATCTTTGACGGTCTCGAGTGTCTCGAGTGTCGTTGTTGGATGTCCCGTTATACCGACTTCCACTAGGACGAGGTTCCATTCTCGCAAGCAACGAGTCTCCGGGTCCAAGAGAGGAATCCCAATTCATTCCACCATTTTGCTTTGCAATAGTACGAGGCTTTTGTCTCTGTGTATCATCTTTCTTTCTAGCCGCCTGTTCTTCGTATTTGGCAAAGATATTCTGTGGGGGATTCTGTATGTCGTTCGGCTCTACCCGTGCCGTGGGCTTCTGTGGTTCTGTTTTCCTCTTGAAAGGAAAGGGAACCTTGGGCCCAGATGCCGCAACTGGTTTTTGGGGCAGAGAAATGGGTAAAATTGTAGGCCTCACAACAGGTGGCGGATTGTCGTCGACTTCACCTTCCTCCGGGGAGGAAGTGGTGGGTCGTTTAGCATATCTCGTGCCTTCTGGAGACCTGGAAGCGAGCCTTTTGCGCGGTGGCGTTGAGACCATTGGGTGGTCCGGTGGAAGCTGGCGCTAAATGACTTGGAACGTTGTCGTAGTTTGAGGAGGAAATGACTTGCTGACATAAGCCCTCATACAACTTGTCAATCGTTGCCAGCGGTCCGGCGGCTTGCCTGCTCTGCAGTGAGTCTGGCTTCATTTGGCAACTTTTTTCTGGCATTGTTCCCCATACTCGTAATTTATCATGCCTTGGATGTTGCTTTCCTTGCATGTTTCCAACCGAATCCAAGATTATTTTCAAACTGTGCCCAGTTCGTTGCCCACCGATCCCAAGACCATCCATAACGGAGTGACAGCCGATAGGACAATGGACATCTACAGTTTTCCACCAAACCCAGCAGCATCTTGTAAGCATCACAGGCTGCTAAAATATTACATTATGCCGCAGTCAGTCAACTGAATGAGGTGAAACGGAGAGTAGATGCGTGGATGCCAAAGATTTCAGAAACTTGAAAATTTGTCTGCCTGTGTTTCAGACAGTATTTGCCTCTGTTGACGTATCATATCACGACGCGTTGGAGTAATTTATATCGCGTCGACACGAGTTGGGCGTGAATCACAACTTGAACGCGTCTTGAATCATCGATCTCCTCATACCTTTCGTCTGTCTTTATAACAGCTCCAGTAAAATTCTTCCAATTTGGACATGGGCGAAATACCTCTAGGAATCGAGGATAGGGGCACAATAACCTATCATGCGAGTGGTGGAACTGACAATGATTGGCTTCCATTCACAAAGGTGAAAGGGTACACCAACGCGTTTATTGTCAAAGATGAAAAGGTATCTCTTCTTTAATTTTTTCGTTACTGTATTTTTTCTCAAGATTCTGCTCGCAGATTCTTCTGGGTTACAAAAAACGAGGCTTCGGTCAAGGAAAGTGAGTCGCTTTGGGATGGCAAGCACTGTGATCCCTCACTGAATCATATCTAGATACAATGGCTTTGGTGATTCCTCCTCTTTATAGTTTATGTAGGACGATCCCATAACTCCCGTACAGGAGGCAAAATCGAAACTGGAGAAACATCTCTCCAAGCTGCGTTGCGTGAATTAGAAGTAATCCCCCTCTTTCACAAATATGTTCATTTTTCTAACATGAATGAGCCAGGAAGAATCAGGTGTCATCGCGCCGCTCGAGTACGCCGGTAGCCTCTTCTTTGTGAGCGAAGGGGTGGAATCGGCCTTCCAGATCGATATTTATCGTGCAGAATCGTATGAAGGCACCATCACGGAGTAAGGCTTTGTTTGCCTTCATGTCAATTTCGCTAACGTGCGGATTGCTCAGAACTGACGAAATGAAACCGGAATGGTTCTCAGTGCCATCCTCGAAAAAAACGGAAGGAGAAAAAAATCCAGAAATACCATTCTCCAAAATGTGGGACACAGACCCGGTTTGGCTCCCACTCTTGATTTCCAAGCAAAAATTCGTTGGGAGGGCAGATTTTACGAAAGATGGTGACTCTTTCAAACTTCATAAGTGGTGGTTCGGCTTGGATTCTATTTCTGCCTGAGTATCACCCACATAGCTTCCCTTGTATACCCTTGTATACCCCTTTGTCGAATACTGATCTGCAAACGTTGGAAACATGTATATTCCACTTTTAATACAGACACCTGAAAAGTCTCCGTCATCGGTTTACGCATTCGTACCATTGAATGAGGCTTCCGATCAAGAAAGCCCAACCTCCCCAAAATGTTGTCAATGCACTCTGGTATTCTGCACCAGAATTTGTGGACGCGTAACCAAAGGCTCCCGATAATGTGAATCCAACAGCACCTATGAAGTTCCACACTTAAGGCTGGTCAGTCCAGAACACATGAAAAGACAAAGAGGGTCAATAACTACCTCCAACTTGCCACCCAAAAGAAAAAAAGCACGGTTTCCACCAAACCGTTTGAGCTTCGAGCATGATAAACGTGCTGGAAGACTAGAAGTCAGCATTCGTTTCTGTGGATTTTGTTTAACGAGATGTACGCGCTGATTATGAATCCAGTTCCCCCAATGACCTGTGGACTCCAAAAGATGCCATCGTTGAGACCAGTATGGTTCATAAGGTTTTCCTGTATGGTTGGTATTGCAGTATAACTGAAATAATATTAGAAAGACACCGCAACGAGATCAAGAAAACGAACCCGCTTATCCAGAAGATGGTGGCAGCTAAAAGCTGGAAGAACGCCGCTAGAAAACCCATTTCACGAAAATATTTTCCATCTAACGAAAACCAGATCCATTTGCTTTTCGGTGGTTCGCTTCTTTGGTGCTTTGAATCAGGGCCTGGTGAATGTGTAGAAATGGCATTCTCAACAATCCAGCCGAAACTGGCAACGTCGTCTCTATTCCAAGCCTCTAAAATTCCAAAGATTGAGCCTATTTCGAAGATAGTGGCACCCACGAAGGCCGTCCATCCTGGACTATTTTGGGCTTTTGTGAAATGGGAATTGCAAAAGGGGAGGAAGACCGCGAAACCGTTTATAACCCAGACTATACTACCGAGGGTAAATGCCTAAATGAACCTGACGTCAGAAAGAAGATACTACTTGGCAGAAGATGGATAATGACACGTACCACGGCAACCCACCAACTGACATTCCAGTATTCGAGATGCCTCATGTTGGCTACCCCATCCCAAAACGAACGAAATGGATGTGACGGTTGCTTGTACAGATTTTTTCGATGTCGCCGCGATGACCAAAAGTGCGTCTTCCCATTATCTTCAGCTAGTCTAGCATGGGTAGGGTGAAAAAAATCCCCGAGAGCGTTCCGTGCACACTCTTTGACAATGGATGGGTGCAATACCAAGCTCCATCGTAAGACGTCATAGTGGTCTTCGTGCTGGAAAAATTGGGATCGTGGATGTCTTGTCTTGATGAGGTCTTCCGATTGCATTATAGAATGTTTGGATGAACCAAGTTGGCTCCAGGGAATTGCTAGGGCCAGGGAGCCTCAAAAAGGGGATGACGGAGCACTGACGGAGCATTGGCACTTAGCTCCCATGTGGGATGTGTGAAGTTCGTGTAACCGGAACAAGTTCTTTGCCATCGGGTATTCCCTTTCGCAACGTGCAGACAAACGACCTTGGCATCCTCTCAATCGAGCGAACTCAGAACCAATATAAGACCAGGGTGACCATCGAATTATTTCTTGAGAAAGAGACCTTAGAACTGGAATCCATGAACTCATAGTCATTGGGAGGGGTCAAAAAGTTTCACGAGTATTTCAGCAAACGTGAGCCTGCTCTCGAGTCTCCCGGTCCGAGGCTCCCTGAATTTCGGAGGTTTATTAGGTCCTGACGCCAATATCTTGAGATCCAAATAATGATCAGAAACGTGACCAGAAGGACGCGTACGCCATAACCTGAACCTCCTTTCACCATCCCCCCAACATTTCCCATTCCCTTCTCGAATCTTCATCATGGCCAGCGCCGCAACACTACCAATAGCCCCAGGAGGCATTAAATCATATTACCAGGCAAAAATTGAAGCGGCCGAATTGTTGATCAACCAGAAAACTCAGAATCTACGACGATTGGAAGCTCAGAGAAATGCCCTCAACGCCCGAGGTGTGTTACAACATAGATCGAGACTGATTCGGTTTTCTTATCCATTTGGATAGTGCGTCTGCTTCGTGAGGAACTTCAGTTACTTCACGAACCTGGAAGCTATGTCGGTGAAGTAATCAAGGTTATGGGCAAGAACAAGGTTCTTGTTAAGGTGCAACCCGAAGGGAAATACAGTACGCGCATATTCTATTTCCTCGATGTTTGATGTACTCAGCTTTCTTCACTCTGAAGTTGTTGACGTGGATTCCGAGATTGATGTCAATACTCTGAAACCTGCTCTGCGTGTCGCTCTCCGCTCGGATTCATATACGCTGCACAAAGTCCTGCCCAATAAGGTCGATCCTCTCGTTTCACTGATGATGGTGGAGAAAGTGCCCGACAGCACGTACGAAATGGTTGGCGGTCTCGACAAACAAATCAAAGAAATCAAGGAGGTTATTGAGCTACCCGTCAAACACCCAGAACTTTTCGAAGCACTCGGTATCGCTCAACCCAAGGGTGTCCTTCTATACGGGCCTCCTGGAACAGGCAAAACCCTTTTGGCGCGTGCCGTCGCCCATCACACTGATTGCAAGTTCATTCGTGTTAGTGGAAGTGAGTTGGTCCAGAAGTACATCGGAGAGGGTTCGCGTATGGTCCGCGAGTTGTTCGTGATGGCTCGAGAACACGCACCCAGTATCATTTTTATGGATGAAATCGATTCCATTGGAAGTTCGAGAGGTGAAAGTGGAAGCGGAGGTGGTGATTCTGAGGTTCAGCGGACGATGCTTGAATTGCTGAACCAATTGGACGGTTTCGAGCCCACAAAGAACATCAAGGTTATCATGGCTACAAATCGTATCGGTGCGTGTGTTTGGTTCCAATTGCTATTTCAAAGCTCATGTGTGTTTCAAATAGACATCCTCGACTCTGCCCTGCTGCGACCCGGACGCATTGATCGTAAAATCGAGTTCCCTCCACCAGGACCCGAGGCTCGTGTATCAATCC
The DNA here is from genome assembly GCA_019721455.1 of Psilocybe mexicana. NCBI lineage: Eukaryota > Fungi > Basidiomycota > Agaricomycetes > Agaricales > Agrocybaceae > Psilocybe > Psilocybe mexicana. The sequence continues at coordinate 19,739 of JAIFHD010009524.1, read as the reverse complement.
TTCGTATTCACTCACGCAAGGTCTGTAATCAATCGAATTTGATCTTTTTCATGGTCTCTTAACCATTCTCCTTTAGATGTCTCTACAGCGAGGTATCAATCTTCGCGCCCTCGCCGAAAAAATGGGACAATGCTCTGGTGCCGAAGTGCGTGGTATCTGTACAGAAGCCGGTATGTATGCCCTCCGTGAACGAAGGCAACATGTCACACAAGAAGATTTTGAGTTTGCTGTCGCCAAGGTGAGTTTATCATATTCCTGTTCTTGACCAAGTCGGTTGGTTTGCTTACCGCAGTCATACGCATGTGTAGGTTTTGAAGAAGAACCAGGACGCGAATACTTCCGTGAACAAGCTTTTCTCGTAGATTTTTTAATATCCTTTCTCTTTTTTTGTACTATACAAACCTTTTTTCGGCGTGAATCTCGAGATCATGGTCTTCGAACCAAAGTAAGAAACGGATTGCATGAACCCATGTGGCGCAGCTTCCGCAGCTCAACCTTTTGTTGAAGTACTGTACCCTGCCCTAAAGTGTTCGCGTTTGAATCCAGGCTCAGCATGCAAACGTAATGACTACCAATGTCGATGTTAAACGTTAACTTTCACCGCCCCAAGCGTATGTCTCTGACGACTCAAGGATCGTATTCTACCATAAAGCCCAGAACTGAGATGGACGGCAACACGGTCTTTACGTCCAGTTTTGCTTCGTTAAGCGCTCAAATGTCCCGGAAGCATTCATAACCCGCCCGGGTTTGTACCAGGTTCATGATTCTTTATATCTTTGGCTAGTAAATTTCTAATACTTGCCTGATTAGAGGATTTAGAAGGCGGCAAGGCGCTCAATCAGATTAGCCAGCGGATTCCTGCGGAACGAAGCCTGGTCCTCGCCTCGAGGAGGGGCTTTATACTTACAGTATAAACAGCTGCGGGAAATGGACAATCTCACCACCCTTATCGTATTTTCCCCAAGATGGCAGCTCTAAACTGCCCCACTGTTCTTGTCAATGGTACCTGCTCCGATACCAACTGTCCATATACGCATAACATTACGACCTGTGGTCCCTGCAATCTTGTGTTCTCGGACCACGACTCGTATAACGCGCATCTGTCATCCAGGAAACATGTGAACAGAAAATCGGGGTATTCTTCGACATTCCACTGTCCCATCTGTAATTCCAACATTTCTGGAGGAGAACGCTCATGGAAGACCCATCTCTCTGGGAAACGACATGTACTCAATGCGCTGATGCAGGGTGTCTCTGCGCACACGACACCTCAACCTGCGATGACAACCGCTAGTGCCACGTTCTGTGACACTTGCCAGTGCATGGTGCAGAACTCTAACTGGCAACGTCATATTAAAAACCCCTCACACCTGTCTCGCGAGACTTTTGCCAAATACCAGAGTGCTCTCGAAAATGCACAGTCCGACAAGCACGACGTCATCGTTGGAGGCGATTTCAACTTTGGTATCGTCGATCCTGCGGCTGTAGTCGCTGGAAAACATATTTATGGAACGATCAACACGTCTACCACCCATTCTCGAACCGTCCTTGTCGATTTGAAACTTGCCTCTGCCCAAGGTGTCCGAGCTACAGCCACGTCAGCGTAAGTGCTAGACCCTTTCTTATCGAATTCCTCCAGCTAATTCTGAACCAGTTTTTCTGCCACACTCCAAAGCTCTTCAACAGCAGTCACGTCGCGGGCCCCACTTCAAATCATCGTCAATCTATTGCAGTCGAATGTCGGTCGATATGAGGACCGCTTGGAATTTATCTTTGAAGACACACAGTTGAAAAAGAAATTTATCATCGCGCGCATATTGACAGCCATTGTGGGTGACAAGGCGGATCACGAAGCCTTGCAACCAAGGACTCCATATGTCCCTCGAACGAGGTCTACGTCCAAACCTGTTACGGAGGTCGTCGAGGGCATCAAGCCGCCTGCTCTGAAGGCTCTTCGATACGTCGTCCAACTCCCACAAGCAAATATCCCCTTTCAACTCCAAACCATCTTGAGCGGTTCCGACGGCACCTCCAAGGTCATGAAGACCGTCAAACAGATAATCTTGCCTGCTTCATTGGTCACCAGCACTTATGGGCGACACTTCAAAAACCTCCTTTGGATAGAGGAGTTCAAGATGGAGTGAGCCCATTTAAACTCACTTTTGTCGATAAATCTTACTTACTTTTTTATTTTAATCTAGGCAAGATCTTGAACGATATGAAATAATAGGGACGATACTGTCGAGATACAATAACTACTTTTAGTGGGTGCCATCTCAAAGATCATCATCTGTGATTCTGATTTAAAACTTTGCTAGTCTGAGTGTCCCAGGATTGGCAGAAAAACGGCCGAGTGTTCTTGTTGGCGAGTGCCGAGAGCTTCTCACTCAATATCGATGGGAAACTCATTCTTCTTTATCTTTTTTAGGGGATCGCATCCTGGTTCAGGAACAAGGTGCAACGGATGGTCGATGGTTTGAAGGCCATGTTCATGTCCTTCGTCAACTTGAAGTGGGGCTCCAGTTCCATGGCTCATTCAGCCGGTATTCCGAGGCCACGCGCTTTCATGTTCGGTTCAAGTTGAATCGAATCCCTGTCCGTCGGCAACATCAAGCGATGGATAGCGCCTTCACGGAGGATCGCATACTCTTCCCTTCGGTAATACACATAGCTCCTGGATTGGGTAATCTTCCCTTGAGGTTCTACAACCCCCTTGTTTCATCCAACGCGCCGCAACTTCAAGCAGTTACATCAATTGTCGCATTACGTCCTGGGTCTGCGCCATTCGTCGTATTTGGCCCGTAAGCCTCTTTCATCAAGTTCGATACCTCAACTGAGTGATTGCTTTCTTGTAGACCTGGAACTGGGAAGACAATTACCATCGTCGAAGCAATACAACAAGTCTTGGATGCCAACCCAAGAGCCAGAATCTTGGCCTGTGCCCCGAGCAACTCCGCGGCGGACCTCATCGCTTCACGCCTTCGAACCACTCTCGGTCCCGAAGTGATGTTTCGGTTCTACGCCCCGTCCCGCTTCAAAAACCAAGTTCCTGATGAACTCCTTCCTTACACGTGCTCTCAAAGCGGTGGGCATTTCACAATTCCGCCGATGTCCCAGTTGCAGAATTTCCGTATCGTTATATCCACTTGTGTGTCTGCTTCGTTTGGAGCCGGGGTTGGGATGGCTCGTGGACACTTTACCCACATATTCGTTGATGAAGCTGGTCAGGCAACTGAGCCTGAAATCATGGTATCTATCAAGACCATGGCGGATAGTAACACGAACGTCATTCTTTCAGGGGATCCCAAGCAATTAGGTCCCATTATTCGGTCCACCATCGCACGAGAGCTCGGACTGGAGAAATCGTATCTCGAGAGGTTAATGGAGAGTGATGCATATGACCTTCAAAAGTCTTACGGCAAGAGGTGCATATAAGGATCTGATATCTTTCATAATGTCGGCTGACTTTTGTTCCGTTAGCGTCGTCAAGCTCGTGAAAAATTTCAGGTCCCATAACGCCATTCTCCACTTCCCAAACTTGAGATTTTACGACAACGAACTGGAGCAGTGTGCCCAGCCCACCACCATCAATGCATACCTTAATTCAACTTACCTGCCGGCAAAGAACTTCCCAATCGTCTTCCATGCTGTTTCTGGGAAAGACGATCGGGAAGCCTCTTCCCCATCGTTTTTCAACATTGACGAAATAACGCAGGTCAAACTGTATGTTCAGAAGCTCAAGGAAGACAGGCACTTTCGCACAAGTATTGTTTGTTGTTGGCTTGCTTAATTTGTCTTTCTCATGTATTTTTGTCTATTTTTGCGCGACGCTTAGCGGACCACGATATCGGGATCATCGCCCCGTATCATGCCCAATGTTGCAAGCTGAGGGCGGCGTTGCGAAACGTGGGTGATGGGATCAAGGTGGGATCTGTTGAGGAATTTCAAGGACAGGTACTAAATCATGTCTTTCCTCATGTGTATCGCAAGATTTATAATTCGTTTGATCAATAGGAAAGAAAAGTTGTCATAATCTCCACCGTCAGAAGCAGCAAGGAGTTTGTGGAATACGACTTGAAGCATACCCTTGGCTTCGTATCTAATCCCAGACGCTTCAATGGTATGCCAAGTCTGCTTCGCTTGTGTCTTGTTTACTTATCATTTCTATTAACAGTCGCCGTTACGAGGGCCAAGGCTCTCCTCATCGTCGTGGGCGACCCACAAGTCCTTTCTCTGGACCCTCTTTGGAGGTCGTTCCTCAATTACATCCACTTGAACGGTGGGTGGACTGGGCCCGACATCACATGGGATCCTACGACTCCTGTCAATGAGGCGGGCGGTTATGATACAGCCGCCCGTGACGCAGCTAAGCTCGTCATGACTCAATTCGTGCATCGCGTCGAAGCTCTGCCCATGGATGACACAGAAGACTTGGACGCTAATGTTGACCGCCCATGGCGCGATGTCGAGTAGAAGAAACAAGGTACGTGAACATTAAAGTCCGGTGTTGATTAGCATTCTCCAGTCTTATGTGCCTGTTTGTCAATAGTTGTTGGCGCCATGATTATGCATCTGACTCCTCATTGCCCTCTACGATTTAAAAACACTGTCAGTTTGCTCCTTGTTTAGCGGTTTAATATGAAATGAATCATATCGTGTCCACCAAAGAACTAGTTCGCTGCTTGAAAGTCTCGGCGGTTCAGAAAAGCCGCGGCCACTCCTGTGCACACGCTGAGTAGTATCCCTCATACCTTCGTTTGCCTATTTTTAAAGCACGACATTGCGCGGGAGTGTCTGCCGATCATTATAGTAATTTTAAAGGGAAGAGCCCATTACAATCATCGGCAATGAAGAGGCCATAGAAGCAGGTCTCTCTAATATCACAGAACTCAACGGCGATATGACTGACTGGCAGAAGATGATTACTAGTGCCAGCCTGAGTGTGAAGTTATACTTAATCCGCATGATGAAATGTGATCTTCCGACCTTTTGACGTAGGCTTATGGCTGGGCCAATGTTCGACTAAATTTACACAGTTCTGTCAAGCCGTGAGTGATTTCGCAGTGTTGTGTATTCCGGTGAAATTCCCCCACTTATCATGGAGCTGTCCAATTTCTCAGACCGGCAATGGTGTGTTTTTTTTTACATACAAAAGTATGAGCACCAAGTAGCCAAGTTCCGTGGAGCCCTCGATGATGGTACTCGCCGTTGACTCGACGCTTAATGCATAGCGGCTTGTACCATGCTCCTGGACTCGATGATGGGCCATTTGCGTACAAGTGCTGCAGGTCATATGACTGCCGGCGCTTCCACTGGCACTAGTACTTGCAAGTTAGCTTTATTTCTATTTTCGTCCAGGGCAAGTACTGAAAGAAAGAATGCGGAAAAATCCTCCATTCTAGGCCACGACTGTCAAAGTGGGTAGGTCTGTCTAGTATTCGAATGCTGGTCTTTATGCAGGCTTGTTCAACGCTGGAACAAAAGATCCCAATCATGGTGAGTCGATGATTCTCTGCCAAAGGTCCATCTGCATCTGCCATTCAGTGACCGTGCTTCTCCCTACACTAGGTATAAATTGGAGTAGATGTGTACTCTGTATTGGACAGTTCGTCAATTTCTCTAGATGTAGCTATCCAGGCCGTCCAGGATTCGGCCACCGTCAGTTTCGACCCACTGTTTTCCCAACTCTCACCGCATTCGGGGCTCATGCCAGATTGACCCACTCAAGCGATTCAACCCCAACTGGCGTGAAGAGGTAGCAAAGGCACGGGAGGTCCCTTGCTGGGCACTGATCTTCTCGTGAAAATTAACGGCCCAGATTTACCGAATGATAACGAACTTTCCACATGCATTGGGAAGCACACTGAGGCGAGTACATGGGTCCATATCAGCGCGCACCATTCCTTGATTTATGTTTGTTCTGGCCAAAGATCTCCCTTCATACCCTGCTATTTAGGTTGATCAAACACCGGGTTGAGCATCATGCTTGCTTGAGTATAATGAATCGTTTGTCGTACTTATGTATAGGCAAGTGTATGGGACGCTCGGGTGTTATGGCGGTAATTCATTGACCATCGTGTCGGATTTAAGGATGGCGTGTTTCACCGATACGTTGGGTATGGTGGGGATACAGTGCTATGCGAACGAAGTACCTTGGGCGTAGACTTCCGTGTAATCACAAGGGACGCTGAGCTGATAGAAATGCCTTTGATTGTTCCATGTAATGTGCAGGAATACATAAACTCTCGAAATTTCGTCTCTTGTACCTTGGGGTTCCTGATTGAAGGTGTCCTTGACGTTGTTAGATTTGACTCTTACCACAAATAAAACTGCGGCGGGTGCCTGGTTCTTTTGCTGCTTGCCTCGAGGCTTCATTAAGATCAGCCAAAACTTCAACGTCGAAGGACTCTGGCTCTGCCGCCCATTTTTAGGCCACCACCGATGTCGTCAAGGGACTTTGCTAATATTAGTGTATGTAATTTAGGCACAAAGACTGGCTGCTTGTTTTTAATCTAACACAGTACAATCAGGAATTGACCTGCATCTCACGGCATTGAGTTGGTTCGTATGATGTTGGGTTATTTGGGATTGCTACTATACATATCATCGTCCGATATCACAGAGACTGTTGGAGGTGGGTGTTTAAGTCCGCTCTGTAACGCCAATCTACAAGGGGGTTAATCACGGTGAATCAGGTGTAGAGAAGTAGAGAATGTACATGACCTTAAAACTCTTCCTCCATGTATTTTCGTGTGGATCTGTGGCTGTGAACGGCCCTGGGGCCTTACTTATGTTATGACATCCTTCAGTAGATGAGTATTTCTTACCGCATTTTGACTGCGTTGCCAATAAACCATCCATTCCATCCGATCCAAATCCCATCCACGACCGGACAGAATGAGGTGATGACAGTGTAGCGTAAGTCGGCAGCGGTTGAAAAGAATGTAAGATCCTGAAATCGGTATGGCTGATTGGGCGCCAGAAATTCTATGTTCAGGACCTCCTGAAAGATCGGTCGTTCTTTTTCATAGTAAGGTTCGGCAGCACGCAGTGTAGGAGAACACCTACTTCGATCTCTTGACCACTGATTCCTGGCTAGTTTTGTCAAAAATGGAAATTTGAGAAAGATTTGCCTCCGAAGGTACCGTGATGCAGGGGCTCGATCATTTTGAGGCACTGCAGTCGGCCAGGTTGTGTTGAACGCGTTCATCATGATTGGCGTTCACGTTCGCGGTTTGGCTGGAGTTCAATCTCCTCCGTGTTTTTTTTGACTCCATGATCCAACCATGATTATGGCGAGGCAGCTGAGCATGATCATGATTCATGATCCATTGTATTCACTTTGGGGCATCAAGACGACGGGGCAATTTGAGCCGACCGACTCGTCTCATCAGGATCGTATATGATGGGACGTATCAAGGATGTATTCCATTGGAATCGTAAGCACAAATCCAGGAGAATAAACCCGTTTGAATCCATGGACTTGTCTGTGAGGAGATAAACAACTTGGCGCAATGGTTTTTTTCTAGTCAATTGCTCCCACTCACCTATGTATGCGACGCTCATTGTGGCAAAAGATAAGATCAACATCTAGTCTCCGATAACCAATTCATTAAAAAAGTGATTACCAGGCACCCAGATATTGAGAAGACCATTAGATGGCCAATCAACGGGCAGCAAAGACACACATTGGAAAAATGGAAAAATGTTCTGACAAGTCGAGACACTGTTCCTGCAGGTAAATTGTCGTCAAGGGGGCACGCGCCTCTCTTCCTCCCGAAAAGTGACAGTGGTGGGGATACACGAGGCAGAGGAAAGCTGAAGGGAGAGAGAGACAAGAGACGAACCGGAGCCAAGCGAACTGGCTCGTGATGGTTCCTTGTCTGCTTTGTATCAGGCACCGCGAACTGGTTCGGCTGAAAGATGATAATACAACGAGTACAAGTCTAATCGCCGTCTGTGCCTGAGAATTGCTCCCTCCTCTCTCTCAAGAAACATTATGCCCGTCTCCTCAGACGACCCCCTGGACGAGGTACTCAGGCCACCTCCAGATGAAACACCAGAAGAACGCGAGATCAGGCTTGAAAGAGAGGCAGAGGCAAAGCGCGTCAGTCTCGCGATCGATGCAACCATCAAGGCAGAGCGGCAAGCTCGTCGAAAGAAAAGAATCGTCAGGCTACTCTTGCTGGGACAGAGCGAATCAGGTTTTTATTCTTTTCCTTTGCCGCCATTCTATCTTCTCACTGGATTTTTACTATCTAATTTATAGGCAAATCAACCACGTTGAGACGTGAGTGACTTCATGACTACATCGACGTTGTCAGAACCTGAGTGATATACAGAGTTTCAGAGACTATATACGCCGACTGCCTTTCGTGAAGAACGCATATTGTGGCGTGCAGTAATCCAGCTTAATATTGTTCGTTCAATACGAGTCATCCTGGAGGCTCTGTCAACACCCAACCCCAGCTCACCTTATTCGTCTCCCCGCGCCCGCACACGGAGTCTCTCCAAAGGTCGAGTACCTCCGCCGCTCCCATCCAACTATTCACCCCCTCTACCACCACGATCTCATGCCCTGGATAACATGGGCGATGCATCCTACGACTACGACAATGGTCATGGCGTTGACGTGCATTACTCATATCACTCTGGGCCCCATTATCCCCCGCAACCACCTCACCACCGACAACGTCAAAACTACTTTTCTGAACCAGAGGTTGATTATGATGCCTATGATTCCGACAATGAATTCACCATCGCCAATAACTCGTACCCCGGTTCACCTCCCAATTTTAATGGCAGCCCCCGATCCAACCCCTCAGGTTCTTCAACCACCACTCTTGCTCAGACTCCGTTGGAGGCGCTTAAAGCCCGTCTCTTGCCACTGCGTCACATAGAAGCCTTGCTCATCGCAAAGCTTGTTCCTCCCAATGAAGAAGAGGCGACACATCTCTCGGCTCCAGGTCCTTACAATAACAACCACAGCCACCCATCTCCTACAGATTCCCATTTTTCTGACCATATAACACATTACAACTCCCGCTCCCATGGTCACCAACGAAGCCAATCATACTGGAACCAAGAAATATTTGTGCGTCCCGGACCTGGCTGGAAAGGAGGACTGGCACGAGCCAGAGTCAATTTTCCAGACTATTCATCTGATGCCTCCTCACAAAGCAGTAGTTCAAGTGCCCCACGACCTATGAGTGCAGGCAACACTGGTTTGGAGAGTCCAGATGAACCCCAGGAAGTCCTTCATTCATGTAGGAGGGACATGATCCAGCTTTGGAACGATGACGGGATTCGAGAAATGCTACGTAGAAAAAAAGTGCGGCTTGAAGAGTCCAGTGGTTTGTGAGTCTTTTAACTCAGGCTTATGATGGCGATCTCTCGAGACTTACTCACTGCATTTACTTTTACACCAGCTTCTTGGACGACCTTGAACGTGTCACTTCGCTAAGATATATGCCCACCGATGATGACGTTCTCAAGGCACGTTTGAAGACTGTTGGTGTCTCTGAATACAAATTTGAGATGGAGGTCAGCGCCGGGAGGGATAGTGGAACAGAATGGAGGATAGTCGATGTCGGCGGGAGCCGTAGTCAAAGACGTTTGTCCTTTTTCAATCTTCATGGTCGATATTCGGCTTACTGGAATTCTCTCTCGCGGATAGCAACATGGGCACCCTTCTTTGACGATGGTTCGTTGATTTCTGCAATTCAGTTGACCACTTGACCTCCCTGTTCATTGTCCCTCTTCTATTAGTGGATGCCATTATTTTTCTGGCACCTATATCGGGGTTCGATCAAGTTCTGGCTGAAGACAAAACCGTTAACCGTTTGGTGCGCTCGCTCGCTTATACATGAAACACTCTTGATCTAATCCCGACCCCAGGAAGACTCCGTGCTTCTGTGGAAAGCAGTATGCTCCTCTAAGCTGCTGGCAAACGTTGATCTCGTTCTCTTCCTTAACAAGTGTGATATCCTTGACAAAAAGCTGAACTCTGGGATTAGGTGTGTGTTCTTCAATTCATTCTATCTCCAAATAGCGTTGTTCTTCTACCCTGCTTCGAACCGGATCATCCAATTGCCCCTCCCTTTTCTTCTTTCTTCTTTGGGCCCCATGAACCGAGCCTCGATTATTTTGTCACGGGAAGTCCCAGCATCCACCTTTCCCGACTTATAGGGATATTATCCCTCATTCATTCTCGAGTCTCGGCCTCTCATATTTTTTCTGAATCCTCCGCCCTCTCAACTGGTTCGTTCTCAATGAATTGACCAGGCCATCACCCTTTCCTTTTTCGATCCATCCCTTTGCCCTTTTTTCTTTGTATCTTTGTCTCCTTTCTGCATCACCCCGAGTTCTTATACTAACCTTGGACGTTTCACCTCACAGACTGGCGAAATATGTCCGGAGTTACGGCGACCGGCCGAACGACCTCGACAGTGTTAGCAAATGTGAGCCGATTATTCAATCCACACACTATTACCGTGTGTTTTAGGCAGTGGTAAATCATCCCGAGCCTGACTATCACTTCACTTCATAGATCTCCGTGGAAAATTTAGCGCTATTCATCGAGAATATTCCCCGAACCCTCGGAAATTCTATGCATTCTGCACAAGTGTCACTGATACAGCTACTACAGCTGGTATTATTGCCAGTGGTCAGTTTGCCCATCTCATTCAGCCGTTTCTTGTCAATGATTTTTTATTTCTTGTAGTGCGCGACATGGTCATCAGACAACATCTCAAGCAGTCAAAACTGCTATGAAACACACCCTAATTCTTGCTTTTACCCAGTATTATCCTGAACGCTCAGCTTGATCTGCGGTTCACCTGTATATCCTCACCAATCTCTGGCGCTAGCCGTCAAGATCTCAGATGTTTTATACCTTGTACCTTATAGCGACGACATGCGACGACCCTTACGAACGACAGCCTTCTTCTCTTCTTTCTTGGGTATACAAGACCTATGATTTCGGCTCCTCCCTCACTCACCGCCGTCTCGCTTTCTTGGCCAACTTCCTGCACACCCGTCTCCTCCTAAGTACCACCATTTTCTCGCCAATCTCTCTCATTGCTCTATAAAAGGCGATTATGCAAGTCCTCATTAGATGACGTCTCCCATCCAAACTATCTCGCACGCTTTTTGTTTTTTCTCCAAGGACCGCTGTACCATTTACCATTTAGGAATCATATATGAATATATCAACACCCCTTGCAACATTCCAAACGTTTGGGTTTCATTCCTGGTAACCTCCTTGAAGACCATTCTCACTTGGGCGAATTTCTGTGTTATACTCATTCAGGTCAGCCTCTGATCCGCTATTTGAGCTTCGCTCTTCTTGGCCCTTCTTTCTTTTCTTGAAATCGCGACTTCTTCCCCAGAGGTTCTCATCCACCTAAGTAGTTTCTCGGTGCCTTTACTTCAAACTCTTTTCATCATGATCATGGTCCTGATGACTTGCCAAAAATAGACCAGTTTCTTCCTCATGAACTTATGCCCACACACCGAACTTGGGCATCTACACCACGCAAACTGACATTTGTTCTCGGTATCTCAATTCGTCCCTGTTTCCACGCCGTACTCAACATGAACCCACGTCTATTCACTGGTGTGAGTCGAACTTATTGGGCTGGCTCGCATCAGGTCGTCAATCCTCAGGCCTGACCGGTACTCCTTCGCGCCTTTTAAGATCGTCTGCTGAGCGGTACTGACACCTTTATAATCAGGCTTCCTTTTGTCCAGCGGAACGCGTACCCCGCGATAAGTTTGACTCCCTCCTCTTCATTTCTCCACGTATGATGATCATTCTTTTGATTGGCAGTCTGGAATTCGCATGGAGCATGGAACAGTCATTTGGCGTGGCACTTATGGTACACCTCATGCTGTGAGAAACTCCCAACCTGATCGCACCAGGCTCGTCCTTGAGCTTGCTGCCTTGAGATATTGAAACAAACAGGGGTTTTGTCACCCATGGGTCATCCTTGATATGAGTTTACACGGTCTTTGTGGATGGTAAGTAGATGAACCAGTATCAATCATTATCTCATTGTTGAAGCCGCCGCCCATCACTCCACTTGCCGCGCCAGCGAGTACGATATCTATGTTAGTCTACTTCCTGGCTGGTGGTCCATCCTGATCATGAGTCGAGTCCTGGACAGTACAACAGAACGTCATGGCAGGTTTCTGATAGCACATGCCGCGAAAGTGCGTTAATCCTGAGCAGTGGGCCACACGGTCGCTTGTCAAAAACAAACCTCGGCGGGACTACTAACATACTTACTCTGAGTTGTGTGTGTGCGAGTTGCGATAATCACGAAGCTCGGCGGTCCACCGTCTGGTTCGTTATTACGCCACCGTGATTCACCCGTCTGGTTCTGCATGAGTAAGGGAAGTAATTTTGATCATGATCAGCTTGGTGATCCTACGAATATTAATAAACACATACGGTCACTACAGAACGCTATCACTATGTATAAAAATAATGCTATTAATCATCCAAGGTTATCACTGGATGACCCCATGAGGAGTGCCAGCTGGCAGGTACCTGCCGGACGGACTCCATGGATGGTTCCTTGTTCAATTATGGAGTAGTACCAGGCCTTCTTCAATCAAGTTTATTTTAAACATACTTTCGGTCCAGGTGGATGTAGGTTATGCTAGGTTATGCGAGAGTCTTTAGACGGCAGACCTTCGATTCCAAGAGTTTCATTACCTCTCTGTGTACTCCTTTTTAGGAGCTGGCTTCTTTCCCTATTCACCGTTCGTCATCTGCTCGGATCCTGATGCCTGAGGGGCCATTCCAGACTCGAGCTTGGTTGAGTTGGCTCGTCCACTGGCATCATCCTGACCCCTTCGGCTCGAGCTCGAGTGGTTCGACGGTCCTTGCGCGCTCAGAGTGATTCATACAATCCTTACTTATACTCAGTCATGCATTAAGAGCCGGCAGGCTTGCCCCTTGTTAACAATTTGGCTAGAGATAACCTACGACTTGCCCTTTTGGCCATTTGCTGGTGTTTCGGATCAGGATACTATCGTAATATGCAATGCGTGGCTTTATGAAAGCAACAGGAGGGGGGCGATGAGGGCAGCTTCATTGCCAGATATATAGTCCGAGAGTCTCGGGAATCTCTCCGACAGGGATACCCCCGCGCTCAGTCCACGCCCCAGAGCACACCCTTCGCGTCCGTGGCATGAGCGGTGTTCGTAAAGGTCAAGTCGATGGCCAAGTCTATTCGCAATAAGCCTATTAATTGTCTGATGACTTTAAGTTGTTGTCGGGAGGACACCTACCGATGATCACAGGATCAAGTAACTGACGACCTCACTTAGTTTAAGAGGAATCTTTTTTAGTATCAGTGACTAAAATGATTTTGCTGCAGCATTGCAGGAGGTTTCCCGGTTCTCCTGAATTTCCACTCAGTTGTGCTGGCCGTTCCCTAAAGAGACTCGATCAACTCTTCACAGCCATCTTATCACTGTGCGTCTTATCTGCGTGGCATGAGTACATCATGATTCATATTTATATTGAACTTAGACAAAATCAATTGCGGGGGAATTCGCTCATCGGCTACGGAGAATTGGACGAGAAACCGGTCCGTAGCCGATATAGCCTCAATGCAAAGAAGATTCCATATACACGCATGCCACTGGCGATTTCGTTGAGCGTGTCAACATTTGAGACTCGGGGTAGGGACAGATTGGGCACACTGACACAGAGTTTTATTTAACGCATGCAGTGTATCTTTTCCCCTCAACGTTGGTGGGCAAGATCGAGTTTCGAGTCCTGCCAAGACTCCCAAGGACGAGCATTTCTAAATTTGGAAAGTGTGTTGCGATGCGCGCCTATTTGTGTGGGTGAGGTGGAGGCTGTTGTGTCAAGTGACCACAGGGTCCAAATCGATGGGCACAATAGCTCGTTTTTTGCGCACAAATACGGAGAATGATATATAACGCCGATGTGCAAGAAACATTTATAGGCTCTTGCCGTGGTTTGCCGGGGGTTCTTACATTGTGGGAAGACATGATCGGCGCTTAATTTTGCCGCTGAATTATGTTAGAGACTGGTTTCGTTTGTTTTATGTCAAATTACACGACGGGAGGATCTGGTCTGGTATGTATGAAACCGGGTACGGCGGAGGATTTCGTACAACATAGATGGTTTACATCTACTATGTAGGAGTGTTTGGGTCGACGTCAGTCAGACAGAGGGAGCTAATGAGGAGGCGAAACAGACCACGACTATTCGGGAGACCTTCTGATCCTACGCGTGTTTTCCAAATAAGAATTTTTGACATTATGGATCCAAGAAAGAGATAATCTGAGATAATACGGCGGGATAGGCTGACCGATGATCTGGCCCATTAGCCGCACGAAAACCTCTCATTTAGGACGATTCCGGTACGATGGTCTTTCATCCCAAGAAAGCACTGTTAAGAAGGCGTGCTACGCCAAGACCGAGGGCATGAACATAATCTGTAAAAGGAGCAGCTCGTCAAGTCGAAATCGTTTCGAATTTGATGTGTTTCGTAGAAGGACTGAACGGGGATCGGGGGTTTGATTCCCCGCAGGTGTTGTGATCCGTTTATCCGAATCTAAGACTTTTCTTCTTTCTATGTAAACGATGCGACGACTTGGCAGAGAGAAATGTGGGTCTCTGAACATATGAAGGCAATGTTACGATAGGTCCTACGGAAGCTTTCTTCGAGAGTTTCGTGAACGTGAAGCACAGCACAGTTTTTCTGTCGACAATCGAAGGATTCATAACAGAGCTACCCTTCCGGAAGGAATACGTTTCGGCCTTTGAGATCTGATGCCGACCAAGCCTAACTTTGTTGATACCTTCAAAGCGGCCAGAACGGAGATTGGATTTCAAGCCTAAAGATGTTGACGTCCCCGTATGTTTGGCTGGGTATCATGACAGTCTATGTCTCCGCATATTTTGAGACACGGATGTTTTTATGCGTGTAAGGACACGTTTAAAATCCAGCACAATCGTATCCGAGGTGGTTGTGGGCATGAGAAGATTCTGGGTCACGGATCGACAGAAGCTCGACAAGGAGTGTCGGGTGGAGCATGGTGTTCCAATAGGCGAGCGGACAAGGGTAAATCCAAGTTCAATTGACTGAATGGAAAAGAAAAAAAGCCTTCTGGGTTGCTGTTGTTGAACATCGTACGGGGTTATTGCACTGTGCGACGACATGGAGGTTGTGTGTAGTCCAATCTGTTGCTAGTTTCCGGCGGTACATCCAAGCAATGTGCTTCTTCTACAAGCGCTTTTGAGATGTCGTAGTAGGCTATAGCAGGTAACAGTGTCAGAGCGTGGACTATTCCGGAGGCTGTAGAATGCGAGAAGTAGAGAATTGGGGAGATTTTTGATGATCACAACTCCAGTAGATCCGTTGGACAGACATAAAGGAGACAATGGGGGAGATTGTGTCATAGAAGGAAGAAATCATAGCAGATAAGTGGTAGTCGACGTAGTCATTTGCAGATGGAAAAGGACAGCTACGGACTGGATGTTGCGGGACAAGAGCGGGACGGATGCAACAGATGGCAGCGATAACAGAAAACATAACTGCCTTGTCATGTCACTCATCTCTGAAACGTCGTGTTGTCCTCAAAGAAAACTCGTCCATCGGTTCAATGGTCTAGTGGTTATGATTTCTGTCTCACATTGAGATTGTTGAAGCTCGTCTTCGGCGCACAGAAGGTCTCCAGTTCGATCCTGGATTGAACCATTTTTTGCATGATTCCGGGTGGATTCTCGATCTTTTACATTTGAAGGATTGCGGATCGGAAGAAAAGTGTGTTAAAAATTCTTTCTCAATACGCTCATCATGACAACCTCTTCGGTCTTCGTTCACATCGCCGGATCCTCCTATCCATCCCTCTTTTTTGACCCATGTCACCCTTCAATCAGTGTTCCGAATTCTTTTGGGCGAATGTGATTACTGCGACTTGTTGAGACGTTGTTTTCGGGTCCTCGCCTAGATTTTCGGGCTCTGAGTCTGGGTGTGCGTGCACTTATTCACGGACAACTCGTACCGCATACTTATGAAAGCCTCACCCAGATCCAAGTTCGCTTACATCCCCGCTTATCCCTGCTGCGACTCTCGTATGGCTCCAGCAATATATAATTGCCATGCCATGATACAAATCCGACCCTGCCTGCAGATATCCGATAGTGGACAATTCCCTTATACTGACTAGATCAAGACCACCGTTTCGTGCCTTGCATTCCATCCAGGGTCCTTCCCCTATATAAAGCTTCAACAAACTGCCATCTGTTGGATACTCACCAAAGCTCCTCATAAGTACGTATCCTTTTCCAGCCTTGTCCTAAGACGGCCAGACTCATTAACAATCATAAATATAGCAGGTAAAGCGCACGCACTGGAAGAATATGCCAGCCTTCGCCATTCCACCACTCCCTGTGGAGACCATCGAAACTATCGTCGACTTTCTATCTGAAGACCGGCAATCCCTCATCGCGTGTAGTCTCGCCTCTTCCAAGCTCTTAGCCGCCTCTCGATATCACCTCTTCGCAGAGGTCATCCTCGCTACCGTCAAACTTCAGCGATTCGTCGAGCTTGTCAATGCACCCTGGTGTACCTTCGCCAACAGGGTATCTCGAGTTGTCGTCACGGGTGATTCGTCCTGCAAGAATATGACCTTGCAAATGCGACTAGCGAGGAGAAAGGCTCTCAGAGCTGCAGGAAATCCCGCGTCCCACTTCCTCCCAACTAACCTTTCAATAATCCAGTCCCGTCTGCAAAGCGTCAAATATATTCGCTTCTCCGATATTTCGCCCGCTGATATCCCAACACCTTGCTGGAGTTTCCTGGGCGCGATGAAATCCATTCGTACAGTCGATGCTCATCGTTTTGGGTTGCAATGCCCTCTACCATTCCTCGAATTCGTCTCCTCTCTCCCCCATTTGGAAACGCTCTCCATATCCAGACCATCCATCACGATGCCTGCCGACCGACTTTCTATGGTCCAGGATCGGCTCTGCGAGAGAGGTGTAGATGGTGCTATTAATAAACTTTTGCCACAACGCGAGGTGGGAGTTGGAATCGCGTCCCTCGAGCTGCCATTGCTCGATCTCAGGCGAACATCTCAAATCCCTTCGCTCGATCAGACTTTGGATACATGTTCGGTGGCGGGTATCACTGTCCTCCAGTGGCTGATGGCGCAGAATCCGAACGTGCCGACGGTGAAGACGCTTAGGATAAATGTGGACTATGAGCGCGAGATGAGCGAGCTGCTCTCGACGTATTTTGTCAGCGCAGGACCGCAAATTCGCAAGTTATGTGTGGTGTTACCGAGTTCGCTTGCCGGTACGTTTGTCTTTCCATATGTATCTCTGATCAATTTCGCTAATCAAAATGTTGATTGGCGTAGCACTCGAAAGCATGCCTGCTATCGACTTCAGCCATCTCAAGCAGATCGAACACCTACACATCGAAGGGCTATACATCAGCCACACCACAAACGAACATCTTCTCGGGCCCTTCCTGCGCCAGTTTTTCTCCCAGCTTTTATCTTCACCAAACGCGTCTACAACACCCTCAACTGACGCCTATCCGCCGCCCGCTCCTCCCTCTCCGCTTATTTCCAAAATTACCATCACCCTCACAGCAGACGCCAAGAGTGAGCTGTCTTTCTTTGGACTGCCTGATCACGCGGTGTTGCAGGACTTTGGATGGTTCTACCTCCCAGAGATCATTGAAAAAGCGCTCGAACCCTTCCCCCATGACACGCTGGACAAGCTCCAAGTCCAGGTGCGCGTCAGGTCAACGGGGATCGTGAGCGAGAGCGAGGTTGGGTATAGCGAGAAACTCGTCAGGGAAGGTGTCTGGAAGCGATTTCAGGAGAGAGGAAGGTTGCAGGTCGAGTTTCTCCCCATGCCAGATCGAGAAGGGGATAAGTTTGACTTGCCTTGAACTCATTGCTTTCTTGATTTGTCCCCATTTCGCCCATTTCTCTCGCGTGGTGACGGCAATGTTTGGATTCGTGATTTTTCTCTTCTTGCCGTGGAGAAAGCGGGACTTTTGGCGGAGCCAGGTTACCTACCCGTGGAGAGGGTACCCCTTCACTTTCTGCCGTTCGATGACTGGATGCCGTACTTGTCTCCGTTTTCTTGTATTTGATGCTCTGGTCGTGGATTCATGACTCCTAATATGTATGTCCCTTTTCTTTTGGGTGCCAGGGTTAGAAGATGAAAAAGAGAAAAATGTATTGCTACATCTGTATTTAAATAATGTGTAACACCATAACCATCTGTGAAGGCTTTGATGCTGGGAAATTGGAATGAAAATGGTGAAGGGTGCATGAGCACCATCCATGTCTCCAAAAATGTGTCCAGGATAGGGAAGAGGTGATAGGATGATGAAAGGGCCACAGGTACGACGCGGACGACGCGCTGCGATCGCAAGACTTTGTTGACTGTTCGAGTATGCCTCAAGAGCCGGACTTGCTCGATCCGTATTTTGTTCGGAAATAGGAGGGAAATGAGCTGCATTCATCGAACATCTGCATCATTACGTGCCAAAGCCACTGAACTTTTAAGGATCCCGTTTTGTTGGGTACGTCATGGCAGTCTGTCCAAGCAAGATGGGCAGGAAGGGCGTGATGGTTTCATCCTATTCAGGTTTTCAGGTGTTGGGGGTCGAGGTCCAGTTCTCCGTTAGTCAAGTACATCGATGGCAGGGTAGTCTATCCGGTTATGCGATGGAAGGAAAATGCCATGACTGCACACACGACCACAAATTGACAAGTCAGGTTGGGCATGACCCCACATCCGAAGCGATCATGAGGGTTCAGGCCTTCAGGTTTTGGGATGAATAGCCTCGTAATAAAGAGATCATGGGGCATAATAACAGGGCATTATCCCTCGACATGGGTCCACAGGGAGGCCTTATACGTGAAGCACGATTATATCTGCACATGGGTCGGTGTGAATACAAATTATCAGTATCAAGGGGAGAGCTAACCGTTAAAAAATTGTCGGAGATTCTTGTATCAATGCGTTGCTGTCACCCATACTTTCTCAAGGAATTCTGCCTTTTGCTTTCTCTTTGAGCGTCCAGTCGAAGTGTCCAAGAAGTGGCCGAGGATTTGCCAATGTGGAGATGGTAGTTCGAGTTCAAGTTGGGTCACTGGTACGGTATGGATGTCGCGCCGACGGGCCCAGAAGGTTCCGGAATTCGAGAGTCCGAACCAGGCGTCATGTCGCCCCGTCGCCTTGTCGCCCCGCGGCTTAGCCAATCGATCGCAACGAGAATCGGCAACTCGGCGATAACTGAAGTGACAATGCCTCTTGAATATTGAGAACTTTACAAGAACTTGAATCAAGAGTTGAGTCACCATAACCCCCAGGGCCCAAAAACATAGCTCGCCCATATTAAATAGGCCAAGAACAAGTGCCTTCTCCCCACTATATCCGATAATATTCAACCTGGGCTCGCCGTCAACCCGCCATTGACCCGCCATGTATACAGGTTCAAACTTCAAAAATGTCAGCCGCTCGTCTCAGTACATCAGCAATAACTCTTCATTTCCCTGAGCGGTTTTATATCTATTTCTACTAAATGTTACATCCAAAGCTACATCTTGGTTACATCAGGACATACTCCTTAAGGTTGGTTGAAGGTTGGATAGGGTTGGATAGCTTTCAATTTAAAGGCTAAGTCACGCCAAGTCACCACCCAACAAAAATGTCAGTAGGA
>JAIFHD010009479.1:0-47346 GCA_019721455.1 Psilocybe mexicana | reverse complement strand
GCGCATGAGCTCACGGACCATGACCTCATCCTCGACCTCCGTTGCTTTGCCTTTGCCCTTCTTGACAATGCAAAGGATGGCAACCTGTGACGTTCCCGGGAGGTTGAGGCTCGCGTCTGCGAACCACACGAGGGATCCAGGCCGTCTGCTCGTCCACTCGCCAACGAAGGACTCGGAACCGTCCAGCTGTGCCAAGAGGGTGTCGAATCCGACCTCGGTGTCGTCGAATTGCGACCAACGCAGCGACTCGGCCAGACGATTGCGACGCCTGGAAACCCCGCCGAACCGAAATCCTGCCATGTTGTCCTTGCCCTGGGACAACGGGGCGGCCTCTGGATTGACACCAAAGAAGTCGTCGTCCACCTGAGCCTCTGGTGAGCCAGGAGCCGAGGTGTCTGGAGTGTTTTCCGTGGTTTGTGAGTCCCCGATGGATGTGGCGGGCGACGAGCAGGGTGAGAGGCCATTGGGACGAGGGGGCAGGTGACGAGGGACATCTGGGAACTGGCCGATTAAGTCGAAGAGGCTCCCTCGCTTCTTGACGCGCCTTTCCGATCGCAAGACAGCCGGCAGTTGGGAGATGGAGTCATCGGAGCAAGAATCGGCAGAAGATGCAGAGGAACGGGCAGAGGAGCCGGAGACTTCAGCCTTGGGACCTTCAGCGCTAGAACCAGCGCCACGGATTGGGGATCCAAACGGGATGGCCTCGTACTCCGTGTCGACGAAGTCAGCCAAAGACTTCGAGCAAAGGAGACCGGACTCGAGATCGTGCTTGTACCAATGGGCACCTCCAAGGCGAAAGAAGGTCAGGAGCAGGAAATATTATATTCTGAAAGCACATACAAGCAGGGGAGGTTTTAACTTTTCCATCGGTTGCGGTTGGTGCACCTGCCTCGATGGCGCCAGGTGCACCCGCCTCAATATCGGTTTTGGGGATCGACCGCACCTGGGAGACAAAGATGCGAGAGAAAACGGCAGAGATGAAGCAGACGAAATTGGAGATGAAAGCGAAGAATGTGAAAAGATTGGCCATTTGAAGAAAATGTTGTTGAGCGGTATATGTGAGGCTGGTCGCTCGAGCACAGTCGACTCGGTTTAGCTCTTTGTTGAGGATGTAGGGACCATTTCAACGACTTTATACACCCTCCAGAGATGGCTGACATTCTTGTGGAGGTTAACAGGTATTATTGACCGTCCTAGACGACTGGTCTTGACCAAAGTCCACTTTGTAACAAAGCCGCAGGGCGGACAACGTTGTAAATCCAGCTTCCGCTTCGCAGCTGCAGAAAGCGTTGAAGCTTTTGGCCCCACTGATCCTTACAGCGTAGATTATGCTAGGCCTGTATGTCAACAGATGTCTGGAGTCGCAGAAACTTAGACCAAGTTACACACCTCGTACATTGCGAACTCTCTGACTAAAAAAAAGCAGAAATCCTATCCGCCCACAAAAGAAAACTCCTGAATGATGGAATACAGTGACTCCAGGACAGAACTGCACAATTGATCGTGGTTTCATTGTAATAGGAACCAGACGCGTCGGAAAGTTAAGAAAAACGCGAAAAACGCGTCAACATCCTGAGTGCACGTGCGACACGCGCCGAGCTGCCCGGGATCATCCGGATTCCGCTACTCTCACTGCGATCAGCGATTTCTTTTGGAAATTTTGTTCAAGTTGACTTTGTCAAAAACGCAAAATCGTCTCTTTTCTCTTTTTTCATCTTTCTTTGGTCTTTCTCATGTCTTTTTTGCCCCCCTACTTACTCCATTCTTACGACACTGTCCTTATGGAGCTCGTTTGAGGCTCTTCTCTGCGACGGAAATCAGGACAAAGGAGTGATCGGATGCACCTCGTCTATCTAGTCGAAACGTTATCAAACCGCGCTTTGGCAGCCTGCAAAGGTTCACCACGGTCGTGGAGCTTCAACTGCAAGCGTGCTGATCGTGACCTGCTTGCTTGCCTTCAAAACCAACTTCTTTTGTGCTGCGAACAAAATTAGACTCCCATCACCCATTTTCACATGTTGATATCAATTTCTATCCCCTTCAATCGGTCTTATAAAACAACCTATCAAAGCTGGCTGTTTTCCCCGCATTCTCTGTCGTAGACACCGTCAGCCCTTGATTCTGGCTGTCTGGCTGCGGATTGCATCGATATATAATTCTCCTCTGCATAGAGGTTCGACATCTCAAATATCCATGTCACCAGTGCTCGGAGGTTCCTTTGAATCGACCTGGCGTCATGCCAGTCAGGTGGTACATGACCAACCCGTGCTCGTGTTTGCCGTTCTTGCAGCGATCGGTTCGTATTCCTGCTTTGTCCAACTGGGAGAGCCTATCATTAAATGAACGTCCAGTTTGGCTTGCGTTTAAAATCCTATACAGGCTTTTCCTGTACCCAATCTTTTTCTCTCCTTTGAGATCCGTTCCAGGTCCACCTTTTGGCCATCTTCTCTGGGGTCAATTCGAAACCATCATCAAAGGAGAAGCTGGTATCCCACAGCGAGGCTGGGTGAAGGAATATGGACCCGTCGTTCGTGCGATAGGACCTTTTGGTCTTGAACGTCTTATCTTCATGAAACCCGAAGCTTGCCATAAGATTTTGGTCAGCGACTGGGTGGAATATCCAAGGGTATGTGCAATTCCGCTTACCCCCAACTTTGCATGTTATTTAGTGAAAACCCATCAGCCCAAATTCATGCGAGATGTTCTTGGGTCTGTAACAGGATATGGGTTGTTGACCGTTACCGGAAATGAGCACAAACAAATGCGGAAGGCGATGAATCCTGCTTTTTCACTTCCTAATCTCATCGCCCGTGAGTATCGTTCAGATTATAGGTTTCCAGTTCCTGACCCCTTCAATTTCCAGAGAGTGATCTCTATTACGGGCCTATCGAGGGGTTGGTTTCCTCAAAAATTATACTCAACACCGAATAATTTTTTTTTTTCCATTTCTCAAAGCCTTATCAACCTTCTGAACACCGAGATCGCCTCGTCCGAGAAAGAAAAGGGCGCCGGAAAACAACTCCTTATGTATGAATGGTGTATGTGTTCCAACTTCTTTTCCATTACCCTACGTGATCCTAACTCAAGGATATTACAGTAAGCAAAGTGACGTTGGACATCATTTGCGAGACAGCATTCGGTTACCAGACCGATTCTCTCCACAATCCGCATAATGAACTCGCCGAGGCATACGACAACTTGACGAGCCTGCAGACAGGTCCATCTTCTTTCCCATCCATTTTATTCAATTTAGTCATCACTTACTTCTACAGGACCCAACATTACCAGATTCATCGCCGTTATCTCAATACCAGGCGCTGTCAGGCTGCTCAGCTCAGATTGGGCATACAGAAATCGCCATCTATTCACGTACTTTAAAGACACCGGTACGCAGTACGCGAACAACAAAGTTCTACAACCCACTCATATGACTATCGGTTTCTCAACCAGAACTTCTAGCAAATCTCCTGGAGTCGATGCACCGCATCCGTCGCGTCTCTGCCACCATGCTCGAAGAAAAACTGAAAGACTCGGCTGTGTCTCTGTCGGATTCGGAGACCAAACGCGATATCATGAGCTTACTTGTCAGAGCAAGAAAGGCGGATATGGACAGTAAGGTCGGGGGATATGCAATGAGCGATAAGACTATGATGGACCAAGTGGTAAGACGCTTTCTTTTAACACCGTTTCCCTTACACTCATTTAATTACCATGCCAGCTGACATTCCTCGGGGCTGGCCACGAAACCACGGCATCAGGTCTAGCCTGGGTAGGTCTCTTCAGACAGTACATCCTCTATAATTCTCATGACTCGAACATCAGACTCTATGGCTGCTAGCCAAGGATCAATCTGCACAGCAGAAATTACGGGAGGAACTTGCGACCGTATTCGCTCACGACTCCAGACCAGACTACCGCGCTTTGAAGGATCTTCCATGGTTGGATTGCGTCGTGTAAGTGTACCGGCCGTTTGCAGGGCACGGACAGAGCTGACAACACACCTTTCTGTAGCCAGGAGAGTCTTCGCCTGATGCCTCCCGTCCCGATGACCTTCCGACAAGCGGCGAAGAGCGACTATATTGACGGTGTTTTTGTTCCCAAGGGCACCCTGCTGTATATTCCAGTAAGTGTTCTTTTTTGGTTTACTCTCGCAAATGGCACTGGTCATCTCATCATTCTCCTTGTTATCATAGATCCGCGTTATCAACACTTGGAAGGACGTATGGGGTGAAGATGCTGAAGAGTATGTCGTCGTGCACCTCTAAAACCCATCCACAATTGAATATTCATGTCGTTCTGCGTTCCAAATTTAGGTTTAACCCCGCTCGCTGGCTTAACCTACCTCCCAAGTACAACTCGACATTCTCGTCTTTATCGTTCATCGCAGGACCTCATGCATGTATCGGAAAGACGATGTCCATAATCGAAATGAAAACAGTGCTCGCGTAGGTTTTTTCTTATCCTTGTCATCGCCCGCACGCTGATCAAGTTAATGAAATCACAGGTCCTTGATCAACAATTTTGAGTTTGAACCCGCGTATGACGGTCAGGTCCCTCAGCCTACAGCTGCTGTAACTATGAGTAAGCCCCATTCTTTGTCCTCGCGAAACCTCGCAAGTACTAACTTTCATTCAGAACCAAAAGACAACATGCCTCTCCGTGTACGCAGAGTGGTGGCAAAGGAATAAGAAACGTTGTGCGACTTCTGATCGTTTGATCTGTCCTTTATTTTCGAAGAAGCCTTGTATATTCAATTCTACACAATTGCGTGATCATGAATACAATCAAGCGCAAGGAATGTCTGTTATATTCCTCCACTCCTAGAAAGCTACCTTACACCCTATAATATCTACTAGGAGGTCGGAAGGCTAGCAAGACCCACATTAAAAACGAATTATACAATCATTACTTTAAGAACAGGTCCAGGTGCGGGTATAAACGTATTAGTGTTCCAGCAGTTTCTGGACTTCGTCGTGTATTGAAAATCCTAACCGCCTTTGTGACTTTGTTGCTTTACGACCACCAGTTTGTCTATGAGAATACGGATGGAAAATGATTAATTATCATCATTCACGATGGGAAAATTATTGATAGAGGGAACGTACCTTTGTTCCTGACAGACGAAACTCTCTGGAGCACCCTCCCAGTCATCCAAAATGTATTTTCCAGCCGAACTCAGAGAATCGTCGTCTCCCTCCCCAAACAGATCGCGAGCCAGCTGGGTATGACTGACACCCGCATACGTCGTAGGGCAGCGCGGGTTGACCAGAATCCTAGCCGGCCTGAACACAGAATTCGGGATCAACAACGTACTAGCCTCCGCGGGCGGGACCTCTTCCCCGCCATCTTCGACCGGCATGGCGTCGTAATCCGAACCCGCGTTGGCATCCGGGTCGACGACCTTGTTCGCCTTTTTCCTGCGGTCGGCAGCGTCGTCGTCTACTTCTTCCGCCTGTCCGATGATGACCTTGACTGCATCTCTGGCCTCCATCATCATGGGATCTCGAGCAGCGACTTCGATGACGTTCCTCCGTCGTCTTCGCGCACCAGCGAGGTTGGCTCTGTCCACTTCGTCCATAGCGTCGCGAGCACTGCGGACCCAGAGATCGCGACAGAACCATGCTTGGCTGCTGTCAAGGCAAGGGGCGTCGGGATCCCGTTTAGGGACACTGTCCGATCGACTGAGGTTCTGGAAGTCGGTTCCCGCTCGGTAGGATATCCCTCGATAGTAGGACTGTACAGGATCGACGACATGGGTCCCGGATTCGCAGCAGAAGACCTGGAAAGGCAAATGCTGAGAATAACGAAGGGCACCTTGGTGATCGCGTGGGGGTACGCCGTCCGGTTTTGATGATGATTTCGATTGTCGGAATTGGTCTCCTTCGATATCCCGTGTCCGCCATCTAGAATGCATGAGTATATAAGGAAGGGGATATAAAGTTTAATCACTACACTTACCTATCCGAAAAGATGAAGAAACCATTGTGCTCTGCCCAATCCATACCACACACCATCGCCGCATCGTTGGCGAAACTGATTTTGATTGTCTCTAAGATGTCGTTCGGGCAGGTGAAGCCCTTCAACCATACAACCCTCGAAAACTTGATGCGCCTCTTCGCCTGGAGTTCGTGGAGAGGCTCCAAAGCGAGGTTGCGCATGTAAGCCTCTTCAAGAGGGTAGTACGCCGCAGCGGGATCCTCCGTCATGCCAGGTACCCTCCTAATCCTGAAAGGAACCCCGAGAAGAGTGAGGACGGCCTCACATAGATCTGTCAAAGTCTCTGTCGAGTCCGTCGAGTCGTAGTCCAACATGGACACAAATAGGTTGTTCGTTCCCAGGCGTTTGGCCATTTGGACGATGACGGCCAACTGGTCGACGAGGAAGTGGTCCGCCGAATGGATGATAATCGCCACGTAGTATAAATGATCTTCTCGAATGAGGTCGTCGTATGCATTGTCACGCTTGTTCTGCCCAAACGGTCGTATCAGGGTGGGACAGTGTGCTGCGACCCAGCCATTCAGCGACAACAGCTGGTCAATCGCGCCGAGAACGTGCTGAGCATCCATTGAGGATGTCTCCTTGTTCACGATGCTAGGAGTTAAGGATTCATTGAGCACACACCGAGGCAGCACAAGGCTGTTTACTCACTATGGCAGCTGGAAACGTTCCCAATAATCTCGGACACCCTCACGAACGAGACCTGAGAAAATATCCTCCTTCTCGTCCCTTCCCATTCTTGCCTGGAGAAAAGGATGACGCTGAACATTGAGAGATTTGTCGGACCTTGTTGCTCGCTCGATGAAGTTGTGTCCTTGAATTTGATGCGACTTGGACTTGGAGTTGGCTGTTGGCTGGCTGGGGAAGAAAACCAACTTTACGAAAAGAGCGGATACTGCAAAGAAAAGGAGCCTTGAGAGAGTCCGACGCCGTATGGTAACAGCCATAGCGGTTTGGAAAGAAAAGAGCGATGAACAGAAAACGCTGTCAGGGGATTAGTCCAAAAAAGGATGCATGCTTGGCATAAATAATTTCCACAGCCAATCAAATCTCATTATTATACCGCCTAGTACAATAGATGCAAAATATTAACGACTTGTATCAATAAACTACTCTCTCTCTCTTTTCACCTCGACTATCTCCTCTTCATTACCTGACAACACTGTTCCAGTCGACGGTCTCGCAATTGTCATATTGGTACCGAGTTCCTCATCTATGAAGGATTCAAACACAGGATGATGATTTGTCGATGTTTCTTGGCTGGAATTACGCGCTCGGGGTATTCGATTCGACATGTTCGAGGATTTCTTTTGTTTGAGGATGAGCAACAGAACCCTATTGCTCAGCACAGAATGCATCACTCGTTGAGGGCTTTTGGGTGTGGGTGAATAGCGAGGAAATTATGATGGAGATTAGAACTCACGTTGCAAGCCAGTTGGCAAAAATTCGCTGGAAAAGGATGAGTTAGTATACAACAGGTCAAGGCTTTCAAGCACACTCACTGGAGCGAGGATCGGGACGAGGACGTTGGCAATCGAAATAACTGGCAAGTCCGAAATAAATCAAGACACCTCCGCAGTTGAACAAGGATGCTCACCAAGAAGATAAAGATAGAATAATAGCCCTAGGTTCAGGATGAGCGATATTCACAGATTTATTGTAGGATCTTACCTTCTCGGTAAAGTTGAACAATCCAGCTTGGCTGTGAATGCCGCACTGTGTGGCTTCATTAGATCAGTCCAAGGCGTCATGAAAGAGGGAGCTTACAATGTTGATAAGCCTTTATTGCCGTCAAGACAGCTACAGCTAACGGGTGGGTTGAGTAGGAAGCTCTCTAGTTGACAACTCTCGCAAACTCACTAGTTTCAGAAAGCGCAAGAAGGATGTAGCAAACAATGATGATGCTACTCGCCGATTCAAGACGACAACCGGGTAGCTCAGAAGGAACATCTGTGAAATAACATGAGGGTGCCGTCTTGAGGAACAAGAGTACACTGAGAAGTCACTTACACTTCAGAGATTGGAGCTCCAAATGAGTGATGATGACCGCCGGGATAAATGTGCACTTCAGCGAGTCAGGAAGGGTTCTTTACTATCATGAAATGCCTGTTACTCACTATGCTCGAGACCGACAAGATTATCAAAACGCATCGCCGTCGTTCCCAAATTGCGTAGGTACGCAGAACGAGGATCACTAGAGAAGGTTTGGGGTCAGGATTGTATCGATCATTTCAAAAGGTCATTGGGGCGTACATTCTGATAGCATAATTCCAGATACAATCAGCCCTAGGGACAAAGTCAGTATTGTTCACAGAACTAACACTCAAGAAGACGCACAAGTAACCAAAGTGAATTCCCTCTGACAGGTCTATAAAAGCATCAGAATCGTCGAAGAGTTAAACATCTACAAAAAACACTCGTCGCGCACTTTGGGGCTATTGGTTGAAAGTTTCACTGTTAAAACAGTCAGAATACAGAACGAATACAAGTCCTTTGACTCACGATGAAGAGACAAGAATGTATCAATGAAAGGCAAATATCGGTTCAGAAAGAAAAGGATGGTGCCAAGGGACCATGATGCGCTCCAGGCATATGCAATCTGTTATAGATGTCAAGAAGATCAGCGACATATTGCTGGCCATATGAGAATTAAAACAAACCTCCTGGTCCAGGGTGCATAGAAAGTCGTATACCTTGAAGCGAATGTCAGCGTCAAGTAGGCCACCGCCGAACAACAGCACCACGACTCACCAACAGGGTTCCGCAGGCCACCAGTGTACTTTGGACAAGTTGGGTGTCAAGTAACTACAGGAACAAAAACCAATTCAGAAATCGTCGTTTCCGAGAAATAAAAATCGGTCCAACCTCGAAGAAACTCACCGTCAACGGCTTTGAGTTACTCATTTTGAAACTTGAAGGTATTGACCAACATCGACGAGGAGTAGGTCTACTCGTCTAGGTGGCAACACATAATCGGGAGCTAGTCGTGGGGCGTGTTCAACAGCTTCTAACCAAATCTGTGTCATGTTATTGAATGCAGCCAACGCTGTTCGCTCATGTGAATCGAGTGGGGGAAGAAGCAGAAAAGAAGCATCAAAACGCGGCGTCTTTACCGCCAACTAGTTCCATCCGACATATCTACTTACATACAGATGTTGTACAGATGGCATAATCTTTTCGGAGGCTTCCTCGGCAATTGACCCCGTATATCCTCTTAGCCGGACTAAAAAAGAGGAGATGAAGTTAGAAGAAGTCAAGATGAAGTAGGATGAAGTCTGATGAAGTCTCTAATCGAAATGTTGGAGAATGTGGTGCATCGAAAATGGGCTGCCGAGAACCCAAGACATTCTCCAAACATTCTCTCTCTTTCGCGTATCGTTCTGTGTCATTATTACCACCAAAAAAAGGCCAAGACTTGCAGATGTGGAACAGTGGAAGAAAAAAATATTCTACATTACGCAAAGTTGTTGAGGAAATTTCCACTATGCCAGCACCAATACCATATATTTACGAAACTAAAGAAATCTTATCTGACGTCAAGAATGCACGGCGACCATGGAGTTGCTGTTATCAAGTGTAGGAAAAAGCAAATGCATTTATTCCATGTAGGTAGTGTTAGAGGGACCCAAGGATAAGTCTTGGTCAAAGTTCTTTAGACGCCTGGCCAAAATGCAAAGGCTCAGGCCATCTCTCCAGAAACAAATCTCCACGATTCACGAATCACCATCATCTCATCTTCCTCTTCGTCCCTTGAAACCCTTAAACACAACACCATCATCAGAATCGTCATCAACGATCACCGGTGCTTTCTTCGTCGCCCTCGCCGGCGCGCGAGTCGTCCTACGCGCAACCGGCTCGACCGTCGGTTCTGCGCTGGAAGGCAGCGTCTGATCCGTGTCGAGCTGAGACCCAACACCAGGTCGGGCCTCCTTCTCTTCCGCCTCTTGAATATCATCGTCAGAGTCGATGAACAGAGCAGTGGCCTTTGCAGGTGCCTTTTTCTTGCTCGCGGGCTTCTTGGGAGGCGCGATGGTCTGAGAACGGGAGGGTGGCTTGCGGGATCTTCGGGCGGGTGCTTTGACTTCGTCGTCGGAGTCCGCAGCCGCTTGACTTCTTCCTGGGTTTGTTGACCCTTCCTGAGGTTGTGACTCTGCGAACAATTGAGAGTCCATCTGACTTTCTGCGAAAGTGTTGTTATTCTGTGTTCCAGTTTGGGATTGTCCTCCCTTCCAATAAGCTATTGCAAATCTTAGTCAATATCACACCACGACTACAATCAGACAAGCCACATACCTGGTCCCATCCCATAATCATTGCCTTGGCTAACGACAAGCTCAACTTTTTGTCTAGGTACAGCAGGCGTTTTCTAAAAAAAAAAAAAAAAAAAAAAAAAAAAAGAGGAAAGGGTCAGGACGATACAACATGACGAAAAAAGAAACCCCACCTGCTTGAACTTCTTGAAATTGGGGAGCCCAACCCAAGCAGGGTTCATCGACGTACTCGGCTTCGGCGCATTAGGCTTCCTAAAGACGTCCAAGTCGACAATCGTCATAAAATTGCCTCTGATGTTAGAATCATCCCCAAAGTCCTTCAAAACATCCCACTCTTCCTCAGGGTCATGTCGCTCAAGCACAGGTTTGGCGATCTTCAATTTGTTGAACTCGCGATCAAAGTCGTCTTCCGTCTTCTTACCGCGTTTGGTCGAGGCGATGGCCTTGAGGAAGGCGGCGTCGGTGTCAGGTTTACCAGCTGGTGCGCCTTGCTTCCCTGCAGCACGAGCAGCACGAGCAGTCGATGACGGTTTCACTGTAGACGGTGGTTTGTTCGTGGCCCCGACGTTCGGAGCAAGTACACCCTCTTCGTTCGTCCTGCGAACTGAATTCAAGTCTTCGATCGCACGTTTCTTGGACCTTGGTGCGGCCTCAGAAGAAGAAGTGGCTGGATTCGGATGATCAACTTGCATCTCCTCATCCTCCTCCAGTGTCTCCAATCTTCGTTTCGGCCCACGTTGATGGGTCGTCGTCGTCGTTTGCGTCTCCTCCTCTTCCTCTCTCAAAACCGCAAGACTAGAAGCACCCATGCTCCTGAGCGGACGTTCGCTCCGAGGTTGTGTTTCCGACTGAGTTTGGGATTGGCTATGTGAATCCCCTCCGCTTTGCATCTCGTCGAAGTTCGGGTCCAAATCTCCCTTTGGATTAGTTGATTCGAAAAGTGCTTTGAACTTCTTCAGAGGCGGTTCCTCCAACGTTTCTCCAATCTCTGTCCCCAGTGTCTGGGTTTCAGCGGCTTGTGGCCGAGGTCGACGTTTGAGGCCTCTCACAGGGGGAGGTGCCGGGGCCTAGTCCAACAATAAATAAGTAGACGTTCATAAGAAGCAAAAATCTCGCCTCACTGTCAAGTCAATATAACCTGGCATAGGCGAAGGGGATTTCTTTCTCGCAGCCCGAATATCATCGAGGATAGAGGAAGTGTCCCGTTGTTCTGACATTTGTCTAGCATGTTCTCTTCGACTTACAAGCTATCAAGGACAGTTAGTATCCGAGGTACAGGAAAAAAAAAAAAAAAAAAAAACAAAGATTCTTACCCGTGTTGTTGTTGGTGGTGGTACAGGTACATTAACGAGGGATGGAGGTGTGGAGGTTTCGCGAGCGGCCTGCGGGCGACGTTTCAATACAACCTTAGGAGCCTGAGGGCTTGGTACATCGGGCTTCATTGAGGGTTCTTCAGGGATAGAGTTGGGCACTGCCTCTGGCAACGGTGACGACCTCGGAGCTGTGAGGATTTTTATTAGGTACAGACTCATAAGGCCACAAGAGAAACGAACAAACATTTTTCTGCGGCTGCTTTCAAGAGAGACACATTGACTTCAATTACTGATTGCACAATCCTTGAAGGCGTTACTATGTCGGAGGAGAAACTAAAGAAGAAAAGGATGAACATTCAGCGAACAACAACCATGAGCAAAGACGTCACCTTTTGGCCTTGGATACAAATTCGGCCCACTCTTTGACACCAAGGGCCGTTTGTAATGCATCAACGTCTGCGACAACAACTGGCTCCTTCCCTTCCTTTGCGGTTCCCCTTGACAGCACTCTGTGGAACTTTGAGAGACCCAAATGGATGTCAAACGTCTCAAAGCTCCCTCCACCTCGATTAATGACCTCTCGTACGTCGCTATCCAGTTCCGTGTCCTTTTCATGCAGACAAATGAATCTGAATGGTTGAAAGAAATTAACTCTTTCTTCATTAGGTTCCCAGATGTCAAAGGTCTTTTGTTTTGGCAACAGGGACGGAGAGAAAGTAGGTCGATACTTGTTCTCCGACGGGAGTATAAAATGCTCTTCTAGAGGAGTTCCTGTGGAATTTTCATCATCCTTGGAAAGAGCGCCCAGACGAAGCACTTCAGTCAGCCATTCTGGTTTAACAAAACGAGAAAGGTTGAGGAGAGATGTGGCCATTGTCAAGCTGGCAACAAATTGGGGGACGAGGTGGTGAGTAATGCCATCCTGCATTGTTTGAGAGACCTTAATGCCTGGAGTTGTTCTCGTTTAGATCTTGTACTCCAATAAAGGACAAAAAACCATACCCAAAGATGCGCATCCCTCAAGTGTCGATTTAGAAACCGAAGGTTTCGCTCGAGTCGCCGGAGAGAAAATGTGAACTGGTCTCCATTCAACTCTAAAAAAACGGAAAATAGGTTAGTACCATTACTTTATAATAAAAAAATGAATATACCTCAGCATTATACCGCTGATAAGAACAATGGTGTCGCCCGACCCCACTTGTGCCTCCTCTTCTGGTTGCACTGTAGCCTTTCCACCTCCGGCTCGTTCAATCGGAAGAACACCCTTGGATCTCCGGTTCTGAACCTTCAATGTCGGCTTAAAGTTCGCATCAGCCTGGACAACAACACTCAGCATCCAGAACAGTAAAGTGCACCAAACACTCACGGTGTTTTCTATAGTGTGAGGACCGACAACGAAATGACAATGATCCTGAGATATTTTCTTGCTATTCACGAGTAGCGGCTGTTGTTTACGCCCAAGACCATATGTTTTATTGGGTTTCAGCAGTTTGGGTTCTTGAAGATCATCTGTAAGTCCACGAAACACTCGAAAAAAGCCAAATATACGAACTCTCAAAGTCTGTAATCCCGTGTTCACCGTCGAAAGGTCCTATGATGACCCACATGGTTCCCAGAAATGGTTGGATGGTATGTCAGTGTGCGTTAACGGTATGCAGAGTGTAAATGTTGGTTGTCCTGTTGTCGAATGTTGCTCGGAATGTGCTGAAAAGCGTAGTCGAGGTTGTGAACAACTGGGAAAACGGTATATGAGACCAGTTGTGGAAAGTGAGATCCAACTGAGGGTTGTTGTTGTGATAGTTTGAGGGAGGTTTAGAATAGAATATAGGAATCAAGTAGGGTGTGTAGATTGAAGGTGGGAAGGTAAAGGAAAGGTTGGAACAATGGAAAGTAATGTTCAAAAACTAGGACCGTCGCGTCAACCTCTAATTAGGGTCTGCGGACCCTGTAGGTGATGCGGTCCCGTGATCACGCGATCTAGACCTGACTCAAAAACACACATCATGAAACTCATTTTGTGAAATTTTTTTTTCGATTCCTAGGTTTTAAGCAATCGCAAAACAGAGTAAGAGCAATGCGATCGCAAACTATTGTTCGCGTATGTAATGTACAATTAAAAACTGTGGTGAAATAAATACGAAAGCACTATACAATTTCCTGAACGAAAAAAACGCTTGCCATACCAATCATCAATATAAAAATGGGAAGTTGGAACGAAAGAGAGAACGAAAAGATGTGGAGTAAGGTGAGGTGAGGTGGGATGAGAGGGAACACAAAGTTAACAGCCGTTGTTATAAGAAAAAAAAAGGAAAGAGGAAAGGAAACATTAAGATGGCGTCGCGGTAGCATTAGCCTGACTAGCAGCAGCAGCCAGTAATATATCTCTCCACTGAGGGTTATTTCGGAGCATCTCCACGAGTTGTGAAGGTTCCAGCTTATCAGCTAAAGAAGCTAACTGCTGGGCGGAACTCGCAAGGGAGCTTGATGACATGGAAGCGACGGCTCGAATGGCCTCTTGCTGACCTGGGAGAGCGCCGGATGGCTGAGGCGATATGGCAGAGGTTGAACCAGTGGCAGAAGTTGGGTTGGCAATGGTCTCTTGACGGACTCCTTGGTCTGACGACGTCTGGGTCGTTATTGTCCGTGGAGCCTCATTTGGCTGAGGCGCTTGTACTACCGGGAGATTAGACGTCGAAGTCAACACCTGCATGGGCGCTGGACTTTGGGTTTGAGGAGGTCCCTGGTAAGGCTGCTGCCAGTTCAATCGCGGTGGTCGGTAGTGAGTTTGAAGTTGAAGTTGAGGTTGAGGTTGCGGTTGCGGTTGCGGTTGAGGTGGTGTAGACCCATACGGTTGTGCATAAGGGTAACGATTGTAATGCTGCGAGCCAGCAGCACTTGGGTAATATCCAGTGTACGGATAGGGATAAGGTTGAGCTTGGCCACCATATTGAGTGGTATACGCCCAATAATGATCATAGGGTCCCACGCGCGGGGGATAAATG
Organism: Psilocybe mexicana; assembly: GCA_019721455.1. Lineage (NCBI taxonomy): Eukaryota > Fungi > Basidiomycota > Agaricomycetes > Agaricales > Agrocybaceae > Psilocybe > Psilocybe mexicana. The sequence goes on along the minus strand of JAIFHD010009479.1, from coordinate 32,763 downwards.
CGCTGTGTACTGGTACTGGGAACATTCGCACTCGTAGTAGTTGGCTTCGATGACGGATCGGCCGCCTTGTCGGTCACCGAAGTGGATGAAGAAGAACTTGCATTTTGAGGATAGGCGGTTGGAACAATCCCTTGCTGAGTTGTCGCTGCCGAAGTGGATGGGAATGTCGAAATAGGAAGAGCGCTCGGGAGAGAACCTGTAGATATTTGATTGTTCGTTTAGCAAGTTACTCCTCCCTAAACATGAGAAGACAATGAAATAAACTCACGTTGTGGTTCTGGAGCCATGTCAGCGGGTTTTTGAAGAACAGGGCTATCTGTACTGCCAAAGACAACAGAGCCCCATCTGAACTCCCGCTTCAATCCTTGATCCCATAAGACTTCAACCGTGCCCGTCTCTTCGATGACCCGTATAAGAGTGACCTCGAACACTCCAGAAGCGTTGCGAATCTTGATCCTTGCCAGGCTTGGCAAGGCCAACAAATCGTTGCGAATTTTCGTGTTCTTATTTGCCTTTTTCTGGGCAGCCACAGCCTAATATGCAATAGAGCGCGCTCAGTATGACAGATTTTCAAACGAGCAAATAAACTATACGGCTTACGGGGTTATGCTGAGTGCAAAGAATCTGCACTTCTAACTTTTTGATGACCTTGAGTACGCGGGACTCTGACTCAGAGGGATTCTCTGCGGGCGGGGTATCCACGGTCACAGCATTCAAATCAGGCAGCGACACAGGATCCACTTGCATTTGGCCATGCGGAGCGGCACTGGCGGTTAAGGGTGCTGCATCATAAAGAACAACCTCCTTCTCCACTTCCCGAATAATAGAGAAAACAATTCCGTGGGTGCTACCGTCCCGCGCACAACTGACGTGGAATGCCCTTGGGCACTTGCCTTTGGTGCACTGCACTGGGGCACCGTGGCTTTTCGGTCGATTTTTCGTACACGCGGAACATTTCTAAAAAATTGAATCCCACATGAGTCATGGTTTGTACCTAACAACAGAAAAAAAAAAGAAAAAAAAAAAAAGGAAAAAGTGAGCCAAGTACTCACAAGATTCCAGCGATCCTTCACGATGGCATCAACTCCAAAGATCACCCGCTCCTTTACTCCGTTGGTCTCAATTTCGTCAACCCAAGTTTCCGGGACGATTTTGGCACATATTTCATGGGCCAACCATTCCTTGGGATTCCCAGTCGCATCCAAAGCGTCCTTTCTGGAGAGTGGAGGCTCATGGACTTTCAACAGACCATCCTTGCTCATAGAGATACAAAGACAGCAAGGGAACGGCTCTTGCTCCGCCGGCCGTGGTCCAAGTTTGAGCGTGACAGAAAGTTTGGGAAGCGGTTTGGGTGGTATTACTATAGCGGATGCATGTTTTGAGGGCGAATGAGTGATCTTTATTTTCTTATTCTTCGGGAGGTCTGCTTTTGGATCGGATTTGCGTTTTCGCGAAGCTGGTTTGGGCAGCAAGAGAGAAAGGTCGCCCACATTCTCCCTTTTAATCTCGATTTTTATAGTGTCCTTTTTCGAGGGTGATTTCTTGGGAGATTTGGTAGGAGATAGAGGGGATGGAGGCTCTCCAGTGGTAACAGCATTGAGTCGCTCCTGTTCTCTTTCCTCCAACAACTGGTCAACATCTATGCGTACACTGCGAAAAAACCTATCAGGAATGGAGACGATAAAAACGACGACTTTACATACCTATCGGAGATGCATTCGCAAGCTTTGGCGTGTCTTCCAAGTTCGAGCCAGCTCTCCAGAGCAAAATTTACGCTCTCAGCGCAATTTAGGCCTAGATTGAAGCCCGCATGATATCCTCTGGGAAAGGTTATAACGAACTCCCCAGCTTGCTGAACGAGATGATTGGGCCGACAGGATGAATTTGCGAGCAGATTAGGCGATGCGAGGAAGGATTTATGACGAAGGAATTGATGGCACTGAGATGTATCCTTAGGGAAGTACCCTGTGAAGAGATTAGGTTGTCTAGACGCAATCACAATAGAATATAAAGCATACCTCGCATGGTCTGCTCAAGACCGTTTGCCCGTCCTTGGGGAACAGCATACCAAAACTTGGGTGCTCCGAAGTGGATATAATTAATGCTGAAAAGATCCATGTCTTCGACATGCCATGCGAAGGTTGCCCTCCACATTCCAAAGTACAGATATGGGGTGTTCACTCCTGGAAGACCTTGATCGGACGATGGTAGGAGGCGTGAAAGCGCGGAATGGAGATGTGCGACATTCCAAGATGTCGTTGCATCCGTAAATAAGGAGCCTTGTAATACAATCCATAAGCCCAACTGCAAGAGGGATGCGCGGAAAGACTCACCAAGAGTATCAGCACCGTACCATGCCGGCTTTCCCAATCCACAATTCCGCCAATAATGTCGTTCCAACTTCTGACAGAACTCTGCGGTATAGTCAGATGATGTCGTACTGGGAGGTAGCCATTCCTTGTGCGGATCGAACACCTCCAAAAAAGCTTCGTCTCGAGCAGCTCTCTCCGCAAGACTTGCATCGCGAGCCTCTCGTGTCTGCCCGACGCGTTTAGGCCTGGGTTTAGGTTCTTGCTTGATCGTTTGTTTCTTCTTCTTCCCTTTCTGTGTATGAGTTCGTGGTGCTTCAGCCGGAGATCCTTCGCTGTTGGGAGGCGTCGCAACTGTCGAAGATAGGTAGTCATCCGAGGGCTCCTCCTTGACCAAGACGGCATCGGATGTGGTGGGACCGGAAGATTCAGCTTTGACCGTTGTCGCCGACTTCTGCTGTTTTGGTTTCCTCTGAACTCTAGGTTTGACAGGGATAATGGACGTCCGAGAAGTGATTCCGACTTCTTGGACACCAGGAGCTCGAAATTCATCTTTGGTGCATAGTTCGACCCACTCCCGAACGCTCATCACTTTACGTTTCTCCATATTCTCCTGACGAAAGAGACCTCCACTACCGAGCATGTGTTGTTCGATGGGAGTCTTTATCTTGACATTCTTGAGCTGCTCCTTGATTGGTGGAAGTGATTCCGTCCTGAATTAGGACAGAGGGATCAGGAACGTGAACGCGAAGGAAATGAATGACTACACTATGTACGCACCACTCCTTGGGAGGTATAACTTTAACAATTCCACTCCTACTCCCCCAGCACTCGACACGATTCATGTAAGCCTCGAAATCCTGAAATTCGGCCATAGTGGGTTTGAAGACAGGGATGCCACGATTGGCCATGGGATCGTCTGCTGGGTCGAGCCATGTCTTTCCGTCTGAATCTGGGGAAGGTGGGAGCTGAATGTCCTCGGATCCATAGAAGTGATCTGGTTGGACCGGAATTGTCGGGGAGGGCGATCTACAGGGAGTCAAAGTTGACCCTCGAGAAAGTGAATCCATAATAATTATTGCCGACGCCAAAGGGCCTGTGCCGCAGAGCGAGCTGCGTTGATGTTTGCGCTTTGGCGAATCAAAGAGATGTTCTGGATATGATTTGGATGCCTCCCAGTTGTTGTGGTAGTCTATGGCTGGACGACGACGAGGACGACGACGAGAAGGATGGGCTCCTCACTGGCGGTAAGCTCAGACTCATTCGGCACCTGCGGAGTTCCAACCAAAGCCTAGACGGGACGAGACCGACCGGATCAGGCCGCCGCCGGGTCCGTGCGCAGGGGAGGAACGTTCAATCTGATAATCAATTGTTGACTCTAGTCTCCCTCCTTAGAATTATTTAAATACACTGTGATGGTGAGTTTCACTCAATCTCGTTCTGCGATATCTCACCAATTGGATTTCAGTTTTATATGATCACAACATGAGGCAATAGCCACGTAAAACGCTCGATGGGCGCCCCATGGAACGTTGTCTCCTCGTTTTCTATCATTCCAAGAGCCCGGAGGACTCAATTGTTTATCGAACCTATGCCCTGTCATTTGATCATCCTCCTCGACCTTGCTCAATACCGTAAGATCCATCCCACGTCTGTCTCTGCTGATAAAATTCATCTAAGTACACCTCTCTTTATGGAATCTTTTTACTCAACCTGCAGTCGACCTGGGGCCTGAAGACTATTACTCCACGTACCTTTCCCCAAACTCAATCTCCTTGATTATCGTTTAGACTGACGTTTGACAAAGAGGGCGCTCGTATTTATACTATGCTCCTCTAGGCTCCTCTCCTTTCAGGTCGATTTCTGGGCACTGGGCTGTTTTGGGGCTCATTTCTGAAAACTCATTTCACCTTTTCATATTGCTCTCGATGATCGGCAAACAAGGAATGGAGCATGCCTTCCGTCCTGGAGCAAACTAATTGATTCTCTTGTAATTACACAAGCCCACCTGGCTGCATTCAAAAACCCATTCACAGTCTATCAGAGTGTCCGCAATGATCGGGTCTCCCTCGACCTTATGTATGTACATAACAACACCATTTTTCTCTCTGACCAGCAATCAATCAACTAATTCGAGACCCATTTCTCCACATCTCCAGCCAAGCCGAAAACAACAACAACAAATGCAACGCATTTCCCTTGTTTCCAAGTTCCCAACGCGTTTTCCCCACTGGTCTAAAAACAATCCAAGGAATCTCGGCTGGTCGACTTTTTCTCTTTCGACACACGGTCGCCACCCCTTTGTGCCCACTGCCCCAGGACCGTGACTTTCCACCTCTCCTTTCCTTCCGTCATGCTCTTTTGGTCGTGCTTATCACGAATCCCGGATCTGTCAAGTCAGTGGCGTGCTCACCTCATATTCTCACTGGCAAGACGCTCTAAAACAAAACGTTGTACAGTCGGCCTTGTCACATGGAATTCAGATATCGAGATTTCGATGATAATACTACCAGTCTTATCTATTCTAGTCTCAGTCTCCAATCACATTAACTATCAAAGGTTTTGTCTGGAACAATTGTTCGCCCTTGTCAAACCAAGTCAAAAGCGGCTTTTACAAGGATTTTGCCCTCACCAAACGGACCCGCTCTTGTTTCTCCGTTGTACTCGGTGACCAAATCCGAAGTCCCTGCAGGTCATTCCAACAGTGAACATTGTGACCGTGATCGACAGTCCGAACGGGGAGTCCCTTAACTCGCTCAGATTCGAGCAAGTCAGCTGCGCAAAAGTCTATCGGCGAAAACGCCAACCCATAACGACTTTTGGTTTCTTATTTAGGATATGGGAGCGCGCTGTCGATCACTGGACGGGGTCGATGTGGAGATAATTGACATGTGCTTTGATCCTTGCTCCAGACACCACCACCTCCTCTCCCGTAGGCTTATTCGCAGTCCCATTTCACGTCGATACAGTCAGGTTCCCTCACAGATGGGCTCCCCAGAGACTCAGGACACCTTTACACTCATCTTCCGATGATGCAGGAGTTTTTCCCATCGGCCCGATCCCATCCGCCACGTTGGTGCGCAACCACGGATTCACGGAAAAGCCTCAATCATCAATGAATCTAAGTATCATCCCCACATTTGCACGGGGCGACCAAAAAGCACACACACACACGTCCAGACATCCAACTCCATCCTCATCGGAATCTCTCATGAGTCTCGCAACGACATTCTCGGTACAACGACACAAACCACTCTATCACAGGTTTTTCCTAGCGAAATCCGAGGAAAGTCGAGGGTCCTTTTTGTTTTTCTTCGTGGCAGCGTCCCCCGCCCGCCAAGTAGAACAAAACATCAGACTTATTTGTTTTCTTACCCCTCTCAAGGCCCAAACTTCAATCCACCTGGGCGCCACTATTACCGTCCTCCTCGCTATAATGACATGGAGAAAAAATTCGACCGACCAAACCGTCCACAGTCAAACATCTTCCCGTGATCCTAGGGAGTCCCGCTAGATCCGTAAAGGAAACACTGGAATCGTCGGTACAGACGCTTGCAGACATTTGGGACAACTCGACCATTCCGAAATGATTCCAGAGTAAACTCTCAAGTCAAAAATCTCACCAAAGTCAATGAATCGTGGACCGCACCAGGCAGTGAGCGTCGTTACCGTAAGGGATCACATGGGATGAACTCGGTTAATTTACATCCTGAATATTCGTGAGGGACCCCTACAAAATCCGAACGTTCCCCGCCTCCAGGACCAGGAGGTACTTTGGACTTTGGGCGGGCGGGGCGCGCTGTTTTATCATCAGGGACAGAGACCGACAGACAGAGCACAGCTATTTGAGAATCAACAAGGCATTAGAGGGATGTATTATTATTTCGAAGTGTGGGTCCAGACGACATCGAGAGACATAAAAAGTCTACTATTCTAGTCACTGGGGATGTAGATGGGTGATCCGCATTGCGATCATCATATCATCTTCGAAACTGATGATGATCAGAAAAGCCTAGGAAGGTGAAATGAGTGGTACCAGTGTGTGGTACCCTGGGTTCGTATGAGATAAATTGAGATAATCATAATTCATCACTCACGGTGACAGTACAGTCCATATTGCAGGAGGTCGTCATTTGTTTGTGATATCAACCCAAGGGATGGGTTGGAATACATACGGAATAAAACGTTCAAGGCAAACCATATCAGGCTGTGCATTTATCGAATCACGTCCTCATGCGAACCTATACAATTATACCGTGATCATGAGCGATTCATGATGTACTATAGATACATAGAAGCAATTGGAGGAAAGAGCAATGAAACAACGGAGGATGTCGACATGAGAATCGTGTAGATTACCGGGATAAAGTCCAGGATAGGATAAGGATAGGACTAGGTGGTAGTATTGCAGTAGCGACCTCCCGACCGCCTGATGGCAGATTGAAAGGTTTGAGAAGAGCGCTTTGAATTTGATTGGCATGACAGGCTAGGGTGTTGAATCTGGATGTTTTCATTCAGAATTGAAAAGAGAAGAGAACGAGGGATTTCCGAGTGTAAATAATTGCTGTGCGTGTCAATTGATGAGATCAACGTGATTTTCCGGCGCGTTTTGTTGGAGATGAGAATCAGTGGAGGAGAAGCAGACAGATGATGCGCGCCAGTACGAGGCATTTGAGGAGGATGTATCTGGAGAGGTCGCGGGTGGATAGGGCGGAGGAGAAGACTCAGAAAACAAGAGGCAAGGACAGAGGCAGGAACGAAGAATGCAGGTCCTGGAAGCGCGGAACAGTGGCTGTCCTGCGAGTCAGGCACTGAAAGGAGAGTGCCATTTAGTGTTCATAATCCCCGATCCGGCCAGATCTGCTGTCTCTCATGAATCTCTTGTTGCCACTCCCAATCCGGTATGTCAAAAATAATCTCCCTCCTCCGTCTGCTTAGGTAAGCTCTCTCTTTTTCTCCTCCTCCTCCCTTCTTCGCCCATAAAACACTTTGGAAGTATGACAGAAAACATTTCTCTTCTTCCTTCCGACATCTCACTTCCTGTTTTCTCTCTCCCTACTATTCCTCCGCGTCCCACGTTTTTCTCCCTTTGTCTCGTGTCGGAGGCTGTTCGCGTGTCCGTGTGCCTTCCCACTGCTGGCGCTCGATCAAATACACTTCCATATATATCCGACTCAATTACTTGCCTCTTCCGTGACCCTGGCCTCCTTCTGCAGATAAGAGGCCTGCCACTTTTTCTGTCTTCACCATTACCCAAGCGCCCACTCGTCTTTACCCGTGGTGTTCTCCTTCGCCATGCCCGTCATCAAAGCCCCCTCCGCCTCTCTCGGTACGTTCTTCTTTGTTCAACAAGACACTTCCCTAACCTATTAATACCCTCCATCTCCAGCACGCAAATCCTTCTCCCCATACGACATGTCCCATTACTCTCCACGACTCGCGAAGGCCCCTCTCGTCAGGATACACACACCCTCTCTCGACGGCCCACATCTCGGCTATGATTTCCCGTCCTTTGATGGATATGATGGTGCAGTTTTTCCGTACTTCCGTCATATTACGTCCACCCGCTCAACGTCGTCCCGTTCGTTCAGAAATCCACGGCTCCTCCCTTTCACAGTGGATGAATGCCACTGCAATGTTTTCCGATGCCGAAGCTTTCGAGTCAGGTAATGATTCACGCGTCGACATCCACATCTACCCTTCATCTCATCATCTCTTCCAGCCCAATGTCCTCCCACTTTCAACAACCAACAGTATGAGAGTAACTCTTACTACGGTCCCCAAGAGGATTCGATGGACGGCAACGTCTTCTCATGGCCATACGACGGCACTTCTGGCTATGACTCCTCATTTTCCTCCCACCCCGAGTCGAGCCTACTATCAAATACATTCTCCCCGTCTGTATCCGTCGTCTCATGTTCACCGCGCTCAGATGGTATGTCCCAAGCCAGTGCCATTCTCTCCTCTGTCGCTCATTCTTTCCAGCCCTATCGCTCTCACCACAACCCCACTTCCACGAATATTCTTCAGGTTTTAACTTTGATTTCGGCCCTTCCGTCCCCAGCCACTTCCCCTCCTCCTCTTCCTCCTCCTCATCATGGTCACATCAACTGACCGTCGACACCTCTCCACGGTCTTCCATGTCGCACTCTCCCGCACCTTCATGCTCGAGTCTGGACACCTCAGAAGTCAAACCCTCGAGATCGAGGGATCCTTCTCCATCATCGTCTCAAGCTGAGGTCGATCCTCAGCAACAACGACGCCGGTTCCCCTGCGTCATCATCGGCTGCGAGCGGCGCTTCACAAGCCAGTATACCCTAAAGGTCCACATGGAAGCTCACAAGCCAAAACCCCGCGTCTCGTTCCCCTGCACCCTCGGATGCTCTGAGCGCTTCTCGCGACAGCACGACCGCCTCCGACACGAAGTGGCCAAGCACAATAAAGTCTGCGAGTTCTCGTGCACGGATTGCGGGCGATTCTTCTCGACGAAAAAGACTCTAGGGAACCACAAGTGTCCCGTCGCTCAAGGGAGCACGAGATGGGTCAATAATTGATTCCTGTCTTGTCTTTCGCCTTTGTTTTCTTCCTTCCCCCTGTTTTTATTCTTCCTTTTGTTATCGGAATCTCTTGGGCATTTTATCTCTCTTTTTATCTCTTGGTTGTTGTTTCTCTTTCTTGGGATATTTTGGATTTGTTCTTTTTCATCGGACATTCGTCGCATAGGATTTTAAGGCTGCATGGACAGTTTCTACCACTCACAACTTACCTCTGTATCATCTGGACTTATGGCACAAACGGACTTCAAAAATAATCAAAAGACGATGCCAGCCCCAACAAAAATAGTAAAGACAGTATACTTTAAAATAATAATTCGAGATGTCTATAGGCTAATGACCTTTTGAGTAGTTTTCAATAAATGACTACCTCATTCAATACAAATGCATGAACAACGCTCAACGTTGAGAATGAATGGACAAGGACAACGAGTAAAACTGTACCAAGTCCCTAGTTATTTTTGGAACACAAGCAGAGAAGAACCATTTTGATCGATCCTCGATTCCAACCTTCTTCTCTTCAAGTCAAATGCCCGAAAATAAACCTCGTCACTCGCCTCACCTTCCCATTTCGCCACACAAGTCAATATTGCACACAAACCCAACAATCTGGTAGTTGAAGGGCTATTTTTTGCTCTCGGCACAATTGGCAGGTGACACTGACAACGGGAGGGGGTGTCGACATGCACTGGTTCTGGTCAGCCCCGTGGGTAAGTACCTACAACGATGAAACTCCTTCAGCCTGAGGAGTCTAAACTACTTACGGATGGGGATGCGACAAACAAGGACTTCCTTCCTTTTCCTATGACAAGTTCCCGCGCGACGTCTAAGAGGAAGCATGGCGCCGACCGGGCCACCGAGCCTTCCATCCAAGCCTGAGAAACCCGATGGAGTCTGGACATACTTACTAAAAGTTTCACGGTCGACGGAGAATGCGCGATGTGCGAGCGATGTGTGCGCGACAGAATCATTCTGTTGTGAAGCAAAATAAACATTTCGGTCCGACTGTTAGAAGCTTCATGTTGAGCGGACGACGGACCGACGACCGCTTCAGCAAAAACCTGAGAAGCTTCTCGACAGTCCGGCAAAAGCGTAGTGGAATCCGTTTACCTCAAGGCCTCATGCCATGTACCGGCATGATGCTCACGGTAAGTACTGGTCCATCATAGATCAACCACTCAACCTCTCCGTCAAAAATTAAGCTGATTTACTTCACTTAGTCGTCTATGGATTCAGCGCCCATTCAACACACACACAAACAACCCACTGAGTAAGTATCCTGCTCCGACTCTGGCAGGACTGGAACGTGTTGAACACTCGACTAAGTATAAAGCTATATAAAGCCTGACAGACGTTCAAATCGGCCATTCGATTCTAAATTTAAGCCATCCCGGACCCGTGGACTCAAGGATTCGCATTTGGTTTGTTGGCCAGGATACAATACACAGTCTGTCAAAAAAATGAAAGGTGGCTCTGGCAGGCCTCCAGTGCTGATGGCGTCTATAAATAGCCTAGCCCAATCAACGCGGCGGCGGCCAAGCCAGACACTGATGGACCGACAGACAGCTAGACAGACATAGCCTTTAGTTTGTCTCTCTTGTGTTTCAATGAAGTTCTTTCTGAGTCGAAGTAAAACGCGACAATGGAATTACAGCACGACGCCACCGTACGGAGATCGCATTTTCACCTCCTCAGAGAGCACGCCGACTTGTTCTTGTTTTTAGATTCGACATGCAGAGTACTAGGCCGCGGTTCGAGAGTCGATCCTAGAACTCTTCCGAGAGGATTGTCCAAGCGAATAGCCGTGTGTTTCAAATTTCAATATCTCTCAGAAAAATGAAAGTGCCTGAGTTTATCCTGCTTCTATCGGCCTAGATTCAACTGGAAGCAGTTCTGCTCAGAATCTACATATGAATTCGACATGAAGGCGTCTGGACAAATGAAAAATAAAGGAGATACGCTACCCAAGAATAGTGGGAGGAAGTAGGATTTGAAGTGACTTATCGGTGCCTCCACACCCCTTTCCAAATTTCCATTTAACCTCCTGACCTTAACGCATGGGTCATTCACTGGCTTCGGATCTACTTTCCAAATCGTCGTTCCCGTCTCCATGTCTGAATCCACTTTGTTAGATGGTGTCAAGAGTGCATTGTGGCAAGCTTAATTGTTGGACCCCAGGTAAATCGCCATGTTAATCACGAACGACAAACATAGCGCCCCGTGTCATGATTCTGCATACATAGTGGCTTTCGAGGCCACACCTCAACGCGTTTCACGAAAATGTTAAGAGGAGTCCAGTCGGTGAATGGACAAATAGAATATTGGAAAGAAGACCCAAAAGGAGTAGTATGAAATGCAGTTTTTTTGTGGATTGGAAGCAAGGTTTAGAGCTCAAACTTGTTCGAGTCAGGCATCGCGATCGTACCTACTATATGGACCATCTTGACATGAAAGTTGAATGTCCTTTGAGAATGGGAGGAGTTTTGGAGATATCGAAAATTGTACATACGGTGACCTACGATATGATGTGCAAATTTTATGAATTACATATCTCCGAAACACTGTACAAGTTTTCAAATTTGAAATTTGAACTTTTGCGCCATGCTTCTCTCCTGGACCTTGACCTTGCGAAGGGGGAGATCTCTTCACTGTTCAGTTAGGGGCGCATCAAGCCGGCATCGCGGCAATCATCCATTATTTCCCACAGAGATCACCACCCTAAACGCAAAAATACGATGTTGATACTTGTCCCAAACTCTTCCATTCATCTCCCTGCTATCCACGACGCTGGGAGGTTATACCTACGTTCCCTGTGGCCTGTTATCTTGTATAAAAACAACAACGATATCCAGTGACTACTCTTGCAATATTCATGGACAGACCACGTCGTTCCACCCGTCAGCCTGTGAAAGCGCCTCAGCTCGTGAGGGCCGAACCTCCTCCCCGAGTTATTAAGCGCAAACCAGCGGAGGTTGATCCTGAAAAGATTCTCAAAACTCTTCTCGAGAGTTCGAAGAGTGACCTCGTTTCCCTGGACATGAACGTACGTACGTAGGTGCTTCGCCGACGGGACTCACTCTTCTATCTTTTCTTTTGGACATCGAAACTTTTCTACAAATCACGGAAAACTTAATGGACGACTTACTTTCTTAGGATATCATCAATTATAACACCTGGACTGTGCTCTCTGAGGACTCGAAAGCTCGCTTGAAATCTCTCTTGCCTCCCACTGCCTTCACGAACTATCACGAGACCTTAGGGTCTGACCACCCATCACTTGAGAACGCCATGCTACTCGACGAACCCGAAAAAGAGGAGGAGAAGGGGAAAAGTAATATTCAGGACATGGAACTTACATCTCCTTTCTTCACCGACCCTCACTTCTTGGCTGCTGCTCGGACTTTCCAAGATCATCTCTACTCGAATTGGTTCTCAGAAGCCCATATCCAGAAGGTACGACAATATCAAGAGGGCATCGCCAACGGGACTTTGGCTTCACCATGGAAAGACGAAACCTGGGAACGAGACAATCCTGTTCCCGAACCCCCGCCGAAGGATATCGGGCCAAGCTCTTCGTTCTCAACTCCAAATGCATTGGCTGGGTAAGCCCATTTCATTGTGCTCATGACTTGGAAAATCGTTATACTGAAGCTATCGTATATCTAGCGGTGCAAGTCAAATCAAGCTCTACATTTTGGCGAAGAACAACATCATCCGTGTCGGCGATATCATTGCTTTTCGACGAGTATTCACCACATCCGTTACTGTCATCGAAAAAGACGCCATCGCAAGTCGATCTTTGTTCTCTCTCCACGCGGCTCTCTAATCTTATCTTCAGGTTCAATCCATCCATCCGAAAACATTCGCAATCACCCTCCTTGCACCGCGGGGCACGACAAAGGATCTCCCCCAAAATCTCTTGTCCAACGAGCCTCTCTCAGACACATCTGATTCACCGGAACTTATCCTTTCCATGACGATAACAAGTCTCAGCATGCTCGAAACGGCCATTTTAGACACAGATGGCCGCGTGGACAGATCGCGGCGGCCCAATGGCAACGCTTGGAAAACATTTTCTGTGTGGCGCTTTAGAGCCGGGGGAGAGTACAACCCATATGACAGTCGAGGTGGAAGGGAAAACCATGGGACTTTGTTCTACCTGCGAGGCAGTTTCTATCATGAAAGCTGGCGAAATTGACACGACTACCCTTTCACTAGCTATAACCTGCACTGCCCACACCACGACTCATTGTCCACACATACGATTTCGATCATAATTCTTACTCTTTCACACTACGCGATGTGTGTACCACACTGCAATACTGCTTCATTTGTACAAAATCGAATTTGATATGTTTTAGACCCTTTCTCTTCGGAGTATCCTTTTGTCTATTGTAGGGATCTCCACGACCTGAAACCGCTCCAGTTTCCCTTTGATTTCGCTTCCTTGTCCAATAAATATGTCCATTTCAAGGCCTTTTCGACTCTCGAGTGCGATGGTGGGTGTCTTGGTTCCGCACGTGACCAAAATGATCGGGCCGCCTGGCCGCGACGGGCACAAAGCAGGGCTAGTGTCCTCCTCCAGCCATCTCAGATGTCGCAGAGTCTGGCTCCCCAATGCACGCCTCTCAAACAGGAATACGATTCTTGCTTTAACTCGTGGTTTGAAGGCTACCTAGAACCGGCTGTGGCTGCCTCCAAATCTACCGAAGCACGCGCTGCCTATTCGAAGAAGAAGGCCGACGAGTTTCAGGAGAAGTGTGGCAAGATATGGGAGCAGTACAAAGCTTGTGTTCAGGTGAGAAAGGGTTTATGTTACGTTCCCTGTATATTGTTATCTCACTGTATTGTTTCTATGTCGGGTTTCTCTTTGATAGCAAGCAGTGAAGGATAAGGGATTGGACAAGTTGCTTGACCAGGCGAGGCAGGAGAATCCATTGGTTGACCCTCCAGCAGCTCCATCGACAAAAGGACGATAGGTCTAGCTCGCACTAGGCCACCGGCGGATGCTCATTAAAACTGTCGAGGTGAGCATGCCACTTGTACCTGCTTTTTACGGTTACTCTGGGTAATTGACATCCTCACCCAGCCATCCATCGCTCTCACTTAATTACGCCTTCTTGAAGGCCCATTCTACCCACAAATGGCTTTAGAGCTTCAGGGTTCAGTTCCCCACTCCTATCATGATCATGGAAAGACACGACTTTGGGACCCTAGTTTGCAGCTCTCAGTCAATATATCTCATGTCGTTTATGTTATTTGAATGTGCGCAGGAACGCCTCGGATCGGGTCCAGAGAAGCCGCAACTTCATTGTCAGATATTCAATCGAACGTCAAGAAAAGGTGACCGAACAAATATCAGGAAACTGTTAGTTGGACCGCAGCTTTCGGAAGTCTAACGGTACTCTTCGTCCAAGTCCTCACCACGATGTAAGATTCATGTTTATGTTACAATCTGACATTTTGCAGTTATGTGCTACCTTCGTAAACTCCCTGCGACCAACATACATACAACGAACCGAATAAGATCTACATAACATCATTCCTTTGACTTCCCCACTCTGCCCCGCCTTTTCTGAATCTTCTTTCCGTTGTTGTCACGATCCAACAATGGGTTGAGCAAGCCTTCCCGATGGAGGGATTGCAGATATTCCCTGATGAACGGTTCATAGTCGAATGTTCGTTTGACATGCTCGGTCTGCCAATTAGAAAAAACGGAAAACATTATTCGAGGACTCTGGAACTCCCAAATGGCTGTACACTCACATTAGATCTGATCGACTTTGAAATCTCGTCTTCTACGGCGACCTTGGCTCTCAAAGCATTTTGTATGCAAGACTCCCAGGATTTTAGGAGGTCGGGTTGTGACATTTTCAATATTTCGACGTCTCTTTCCATTCTGTGGGATCCAAAGTCCTTTGCATACGGTTTGTCTGATTCCGTGGGTCGGTTTGACACGACAAACGCGAACCGAGAGGATTCGAGCAAATTGGAATCGACCTGAACAACCCATGAGTTAGGGTTGGCTCACTTATTCTGCACTAGAAAGAAACATACCGATTTCTCCCACCCAGTATGTAACTGCCTCTCAAGGGCAATCTTGTCTCTCCTGTAGAACTCGAGCTCGTCGCTGACTTTACGATAGACGTCGTCTACGATGGCGAGCAGGCTGAACCTGATGTTGCTTCCGTCGTTGCCAGACCCGCCATATTTCTCCATCTTCATTCGAAGAGCTGGCCGAACAACGTCCATCCATCCTGGATTCGTGTTAGAAGGTGTTCCCTGGTTGGTTGCATCGGGTAATTCCCCGACTTCCAAAGGACCAGATTTCAGACCATCTAGCTCCCAGACCTTGCCGTGGGCAGGGACATATCCAATGAAATGGTATGTTTCTTCCTCGACTTCCTCCTCCTCTTCCTCCTCCTCTTCTCCTTCTCCTTCTCCCTCTTCTTCTTCGTTGTCCGTGTCTTTCGCCTTGCCCTTCGCCTTGCGTTTAACATTCACTTTGGAACCTTTGATGACCTTGGCCTTTTTCGCGGGCGGTGGCTTGGAGGCCTTTTCTTGTGCCTTTTTTTCTTTTTCCTTACGTTTTGCTTCCTCGAATGTGGTGACCGTTAGGCTGTTAATTGAAGCACGGATGTCGGATGGCCTAACACATATTGGTTTTCCAAAATGAAAAGAAAACACGAGGATACCAACCTGGCAAGGGAATTATGAGCAGGCCTTATTGTGGGAGAGTTTGTAATGGCTAAGCCACGCATCTAGCAAAAAATATAATCTGTTCATCGAAAGAAATGAGTGAGTTGAAAGGAAGACGCACCACTGGCGACATTGCCTTCGTCTCTTCTCTGAACGTGCGTAATTCGTCGCCAATATCAATTCGTGGGCAATTCAAGAGCACATTGAGAAGGGCATGGGTGGCGCACGCATCGTCGCTCAGTTGGTTCGCGAACCAGACGCGTTCGGCTGCAGGATCGTTGAAGTCTGTCGGGCGATGGGCGTCTTTTGTCCACATGAAGCAGAAAATGAGACCATGTGGATTCAGGTGGTCCACTGCCCACGGCTCGATATCGTACATTTCAACGAGTTCAAGCCCATTGATTCCAAGTCGACGCGTAAGGGAGGTGAAGACGCCTAGATAACACGAACGAGCATCATATCATTAGATTGGAAGTTTGAAACTTGAAGGTTGGATAAAAAGACGAAAAACAAACCAGGATCCGATTCTATGACAGCAAAAGGACCTCCGACGAGATCGTGTCCATTGTCTCGCGTCGTCTCTGGTTGGGCATTTGAAATGGTTTGTGGTTGTTGGCTGTCGACCTCCATGTTGAAGAAAACCCCGGAAATTCGGACTCAAAACGGCCTTTTCCGTACTAACGTCAACAAATCATTTCTCTTTTGCTCATCATCACCTTCAGCTACTCTCCAAATTCTGGTTCAAAGCCTGCTGTCAGGGGCTTATTTTCTCGACTGTTTGCTATTTGCAATTCTTCAAACCTTCCTCAAGGCTGCGCGGCGAATTCTCGGTGGGAAATGGGGTCCATATTCAAACATCGAAATGCTCACAGGTTCTAACCTGGTCGCCGGTCCGCAATGATGATAATACCCCGCCTTTGTCATGGGAGGATTTCTCTCTATAAAGGAGAACTATGGGGGTCCCCCGCAGTTCTTGATCCCGGTCACCCATTTGTACTTCAACACCCATGTCTCTTCTCAAAGTCGCAGGCACGAAACTTGTCGACGAGCAAGGAAAGGAGGTCATCCTTCGTGGTGCTGGATTAGGGGGATGGATGAAGTGAGTCGTGCTAAACGCACAGTTATCACCCAAATCTAACCGGTTTTTTGTTCCATCTAGTATGGAGAATTTTATTTCAGGTTCGTTTCGACGAAGATCTACAAGTTACTGCGTGAAAAAACTGAAAGACTTCCCCTACTAGGTTATCCTGGTTGCGAATTCCAAATCCATGAAGCGTTGGCAGAAGCAATCGGACAAGAGAAGTCGGAATTCTTCTTCGACAAGGTCAATACTGACTCCGGAAATCTCACATTCTGTAAAGCTGACGTTCTTCATAGTTCTTGGAGTACTTTTTCGAAGATGCAGATGCTGCGTTCTTCAAAAGCCTTGGACTTAACTGCATTCGCCTTCCCTTCAATTATCGCCATTTTGAAGGTAAGCTCCAGCTGACTCTCTTTAACTTGTCCCGATCGTTTATCGATTCGTCCTTTTATCCATAGATGACATGAACCCTCGCGTTCTTAAAACATCTGGATTCAAGCACCTCGATCGCGTCATCGATATCTGCGCAAAACACGGTATCTACACCATTCTCGATCTTCACACTGCACCAGGAGGACAGAACACGGACTGGCACGCCGATCATGGAAGCCATATTGCAAACTGTGAGTATTGCACTGTCCACCGGCCTCCCAGAGAGTTCGTGCTGCGGGTGTTTTTTTGCCTTCAAGCTTCTGTATTCCTTTTGTGGACAGAAGACTCATTGTCTTTCTTTAGTTTGGAACCACAAGGACTTCCAGGATCGCGTCCTCTGGCTCTGGACCGAACTCGCGAAGCATTACAAAGACAATAAATGGATCGCTGGCTACAACCCCCTCAACGAACCCACCGATTCCAAACACAGCCGCGTCGTGAAATTCTACGATCAAGTCTACGATGCCATTCGTGCTGTTGACCCGGTCCACGTCATTTTCTTCGATGGCAATACCTTCGCATCTGATTTCTCCCATTTCGGAGATGCGTATAAGAGATGGGAGAATACTGCCTATTCCATCCACGATTATTCGAATTTTGGGTTCCCATCCTCTTCTCAACAATACGTTGGCAGTGACGAACAGAAGCAAAGGTTGACTAGGAGCTATCAGAAAAAACGAGAATGGTTGGACCAAAGGGGCCTTTGCGTCTGGAATGGCGAATGGGGTCCAGTCTACGCAAGGAAGCAATACGACGGCGAAGCAACCGAAAGCATCAACAAGACGCGGTACAAGGTCCTTGAAGATCAATTGGCGATCTACAACAAGGTGTGTATAAGTTCCGTTGCGATTCATACATACATACTCTCTCCGTGATTTATTAAAATATCCTTTCCAATTTATTTCCAGGATCGCCTCAGCTGGTCCATCTGGCTTTACAAAGACATCGGTTTCCAAGGGATGGTCCATCTCTCACTGTCCACTCCCTACATGACGCTCTTCCGCGATTTCCTCGCCAAGAAACATCGCCTTGCCGTAGACGCATGGGGTGCAGATGACTCTGCTGTTCGGCACATCTACCAACCCCTCCTCGATCACATATTGCAGGAGATCCCAGAACGATTCAGGGATCTTTACCCAAGCCCTGTATGGACCTTGAGCTCCAGAGTCACACGTCTATCTAGGAACATCCTCGTCAGTGAATATTTGATCAAGGAATGGGCGGAGCACTTCGTTGGCAAAAGCGAGGCAGAGATAGACGAAATCGCAAAGAGTTTCAGATACGACGCCTGTGAGAAGAGGGAGGAGTTGAATGCGATCCTGACCGCCAACGCGCAGGCTGTGCAGTAATTTTTTTACCCTGTATGTCTTTTCCGGGAATTTTTGCGTCGAGAATGCGGGAGGAGTAGGGGAAATGATTAATGACCATGGATGACATTCACAGCCTCTTCCACTTTGCGATGAGAAACTTGAACGAGGCGTTTCTTTTCGACAACGACGACGGCTCCTTTATCCCTGTCCCTTCAATTACGTCACGTGAATCGTATTTGTATCATCATCCACGCCCAATTGAAAGTCTTTTCGGACACTGCTCAACGAAATGCCTACCAAATCAGAGGGATTCAGCCATGAACCGTTTCATGTCGACGATTTTGAATTTTCCTCCCGGTTTCCTGGATTCCGTACCATCAAGATTTGACCGGTTTACCGACAGCGGCTTTTCTAAATTTCAAGGCCAATGCCGCTGGTCTCGAAAGTCTTTGAGATACAACAACGACATGGCCAGCTACTTATCGATTTATCACTGAAAAGAGCATCAATGTTTCGAGAGTCGCAATGTGCGAGGCCCCGATGGCATATACTTATGTGCGTCCAGACAATCAACATGTAGACGTTCACCTGACCACTATTCCTGCCAGCCGTGCACAAACATCAGAAACGTTCTTGGATCACCTTGCGGCACACAATTGATGAGCAGGGGCATTCTGTCCTTTTGGTTCAAGATCAGAGCGATATCAGTGTCCTTGAACTTGGGCGGTGCCGTTAGAGTGGGCATCACGAGAAAGGGGGAGACGATAAGTATTCAGGTTTCCAAAAATATGACCACGGCCCCCCTTTTAGCCCTGGCAGATACCGGTAGGAAGAATGCGCCGAGTCAACTTGGGATACAAGTGATGAACCAGGTGCCTACTTCACGCTGCAGATACCCTTTAGTTGAACGAATCCCCCTGCTTTTACAGGGCAGAGCTCTCGATCAACACTGGCAGTGGTCAGTTTCCCACTAATCTTCGAGATGGACAGCATTTTGAAATTTCAGAGAGAGATTATTGGCGTCAAATTCAAGTTGGTTCGAATACTTATACACCATACAATAAATGACAAGAGAATCAGGAAAACCCAATGTCTATGAGGAGGGAGATTGGGGATGAAATTTCTGCGCGATGTTGGATGTTTGATAGCGAGGGAGATACACACGAGTTTCAGTCTTGATTGGTATCTTTCTTGCTAAAATTAGAGAAAAGGATTTGGCGGCCTTTTATTAAGGCTGAATCCTGGATGGATTCCTCTATACCTTCGTCACGGCTGACAGAGTGCGATACCTTATCTTTTTCTTTTTCTTTTCTTTTTTCTTTTTGGCCCGCCTACACCCGTATCGAGCCGAGTTTATGTGGTCAATTGAAGAATCTGAGCCATGTACCGGAGGTGTGGAGCTTTGCCAGTTCGATGTGACTCGATTCAAGATGATTTTACTTTACAATTTTACTATACGAAAGAAAAGTGGAAGTGTTTGGATCTGTTCTCAAAAATGGCGTTGAAGAAGCCGTTGGAGAGTAATTTTCGAGTGGATCTTTTCAAGATTACAGAACCGAGCTGCCTCCCAAGTTCTTGAGCGCCTAATACCAAGGGAGGAAGTCCTTTTGCCTTCCAAGGCCTAGAACTGGGAACAAATAATTACAAATACAACATTGTCCACCAAGGTCCAACTTCCGTTCCTTCACGTTTTCTGACAACTTTACCAACTCCGAGAATCCCAAACTCGTTACATCGCTTCACAAGTCGCGCAGTTCAGCACCTAACACTTACAAGGGCAAAATGGTGCTTAAGTGGCTCAGGTCCTGCACAAGCCTTATGGATATCACGCCATCGACATGGGTCCTACCAGCGCGGCAGTGGTCAGCTGTTGCGAATCTCAAGGGCTTTCAATGTAGAAGTCGGAAGTGCCACCACCAGGCGCGTCAGAAGTTCTCAAGACCACAACAACGTTCATTTGGACGATGAAGTTTGAAGGCCAGCACCTTAAAAGCCAAAGGGTCTGGGAGGCCCCCTTCCTATAATCATCATGACGACCCATTCTGCTCACGGTTTCGTTGCTTACGATGCTAACGGATCCCCTACGTTTCTCCCACTCAAATCCGTCACCGCGAAAGTGCATATTGTTGACGGTGCGTACCTGTTGAAAAATCTACCTTGCGTCAACTTATAATCAACTTCCACGCTAGTCTCCGCTCGGGTCATCCTCACCCAATTATATACCAATGAACGTCACAATCCGCAGTGCTCCAGCGCCCAATACATATTTCCAGTACCGGCGAACGGCGCCGTCTGCGCATTCAAAATGAAAACGGCTGGTTCTGTGGTAACAGGCGTCGTGAAGGAACGTTCGAAGGCCGAAAGAGAGTACGAAATCTCAATTTCGCAAAACCAATTCGCTGGATTGGTGTACGAAGCTACGCCCGATGGTATTTCATTTGCATTGTAACTTTGATTTACTGTTCTGATTTTGGACTTAGTTTTTGTTCTCTCGATTGGTGCTATCCCTCGCGCTCAAGACGTTGAGGTGACGATAATGGTACTTTTTTTCCTTTCGCACCGTATTCCCACTAATATGACCCCTGCAGTACGTCGTCTCGCTTTCCGACGGAGACCTTCCGGGATACGATCACGTCCAATTCTCCCTTCCAACATATGTCGCGACTCGATATGGGGCCGCACCTCCTGCAGTCGAATCTGGACGCTCCTCTACAGTCCACACCATCTTCGCCATATCAGTGGATATCCAAATGCCGACTGAAATCATTTCCGTTACTTCGATAACACACAGTATCAAGGTCTCTTCGCCAACCAGTGTCAATGTTTCGACACGTTCCGTCTACACCTCGAAGGTCACACTTGACCCTTCTGGCCCTCCTCCTAGATTGAACAGAGACTTCGTTCTTTCCATCCAAGCATCGAGACTCGGCCAACCAAGATGTGTCGCTGAACGAAGAGTTTTGGAAAAGACGGTCGCCTTATCTCTCACTTTCGTCCCTAGGTTTCGAATGGAACCCATTGCAGCACAAGAATATGTGTTCCTCATAGATCGAAGCAGTAGCATGGAGGGGGATCGAATACATCATGCCAAAGAGGCCATTACTCTATTCCTCAAAAGTCTTCCTAGTCAAGGAACACTCTTCAATATCTTCAGCTTTGGATCCTCATGCTCCCCGATGTGGCCCAGCAGTCACCAATACACGCCCGCTGATATTCAGTTTGCGGTTCGTACACCTCTAGCCTCGGTGTAATCTTATCTCATCGACTTTCTGTAGCTTACCCATATTCAATCTATGAGCGCTGATTTTGGGGGCACAGAATTAAAGCCAGCCCTCGCCCACTGTTTGAGGTCTCGCAGCCGTGTTCTTCCCACCTCACTTTTCCTTGTCACAGATGGCGAGGTTAGTCACCATTCTCTTTTTATTCCTCATGTACCGTGGCTGATTTCAACTCAGGTGTGGGAACACGAAGACATATTCGCGTTGGTGAGAAATGAAGTGGCGAAGACCGATCAATTACCCAACAGCGCACACCTTCGCGTCTTCACCCTAGGTGTCGGTGATGCAGCATCGACTGCCTTATGCGAAGGCGTTGCGCGGGCGGGCAACGGACTATGTCTGATGTCTACTCAGAACGAAGAAATATCTCAAAAGTGTGCCAGGCTCCTTCTGGCGAGCACAGTTCCACCTTCAGGCTGCACCAAGAACGTGGACATTGATTGGGGTTATATCCCTGCGAAGAACACCAACGACTCCGATTCTACCAAGCGTAGGAGATCCAAAGGCAAAGGCACCGTTACGGTTTTATACGATGATGATTGTGACCCGCTGGCTGCTGTGCGCCCTCGTATTATTCTCCCCGACCCACCAGCAATCCAACAGGCGCCAACTGATATCCCGGATCTATACCCTGCTAACAGATTCACGGTTTTCGCGATCCTTTCCAACACCACAGAGATTCCAAAAACTGTCATCCTTCGCGGGAAACTTCCAGATGGCTCTACAATCCTCCTTCCACCTGTTCAGGTCCACCAAACAGTAGACCAGCCCGATGACCTGCCACCTATCATTCACACTCTGGCCGCCAACCGCTTGATCCAGGAGCTCGAAGACGGAATCACCACGTCCCAAGGGTCCTTCGATACCAACGACCAGGCTTTACGGGAGGCCGTCATCCACACGGCAATCCTTCGTTTCAGCGAAACGTACCAGCTGGCGAGCAAATTCGCTTCTTTCATTGCTGTGGACTTTGGAGGGAAACAGCTTGACGCTGACTCTGATGACGATGAGGATATTCCAGACGATATTCACGGAAATGGGCGCACCTTGAAACCCAGCGGATCATCAAATGGCAGCAATTTTGACCAAACGAAGGACAATGACTCTGGTCACAGCGACTACTACTCAGGACAGCCACGAGACTCGGAGGAAGATTCTCTCGAGAACAACGACGCAGCGACTACAGATGCGAACCACGGACATCCATTCCCTTCCAAGCCCGAGTCCGTCGAACGTCAAGGAACATCTTCTGAACACATGGGCCAGTCTGCAAACTCGTCTGCTTTCCGACAAGCTATCCCTTCCCAAACTCCCAAGAAGTCGGTGTCCTTCACACCTTCGCTATCGCCTTTGGTCATCGACCCCTCAGCAGCATACTCTCAGTCTTCCGCATCTTACACGCACCCCGAATCCCAGAAGCCAGCCCACAGGTCAGATGATGCTGACGTATACCAGCTTGGAACAACCACGTCCCGCAGACGTGGTCTCACCACATCGTCGGGAATGACTAACCACAGTCGTTCTTATAGCAATCCTGAGCCTACAGCGGGGCATACTTCTTTCCACGCGCCTGGAGCTCACTATACATTTGATGTTGTGGCGAACAAGGATGGGATTAAACAGAACCCGTCTCAAGAATCGCTTCTGATGCCTGGGTCATATCCCCTCGTTGACAGAACATCCACATACCATTCGTCGTCGACTAGTTCTATTTATTCAGTCAACCCACATTCATCAGGCTCTGGATCCTACATTCTCGAAACTGTAGCTTGCTCGGATACTATCTCGACTGGGATGGTAGGAATTTTCGACACCCCCGATCCTGACTCTCCGACTCCCGCACGTCCGGTGTACCTTCTATCCGCTGCTTCGAAATCTGGGGTTTACAAGCCACCTCGTCATGTCAGGCCCTCAGCTATCGCTCCAGCACCTTGGACCACGGCGACTCCTATCGTCACCACTGCACGCTTACAGAGCTTCGATGGTTCGTTCGAGCTCAACAACAACCTCCATGTTCTGGTCGGAAAAAGAGTCTCTCTCGAACGTCTGCGTGCCGTCATCCCAAACACCATCCGTGACCAGCAGGATGCCGAAAAGATCTGGGCGACCGTGGTTGCTGCGGCTCATCTCAAGAAAGCGTATCCCAACGACAAAGAAGTTTGGATTGGGCTTTGGAACAAGGCTGCAGAGTATGTGAAGTCGAGGCTTGGTGACGACGTTTCGTTTGCCTCACTTGTCGACGAAGCTACCAAGTTTTTGTGATCGAAGATGCCTCGGAAATACATTCAGATAGACTTCGTGATTCTTTTGGACTTTCTGTTGAACTGTTTGAATAGTTTCAAATCTCGTAAATGGGCGTATGCACTGTCTCTGTAAATGCATCTCGTGTAAATCATCCATATGTCGTAGAGTCAGAATTGCAATATTTCTTGTGACGCTTCAAGGCGAGTAAAGTTCATACGGAGCTTCGGATGGCCATTGGTTCAGGGTGAAGGGAAAACCACTTTGACCTCGAATAATAAGAAAGGATAAAGATGTCGGAAGACAATCAGAAACCAGAACGCGAGCAAG
Organism: Psilocybe mexicana; assembly: GCA_019721455.1. Lineage (NCBI taxonomy): Eukaryota > Fungi > Basidiomycota > Agaricomycetes > Agaricales > Agrocybaceae > Psilocybe > Psilocybe mexicana. The sequence goes on along the minus strand of JAIFHD010009479.1, from coordinate 8,529 downwards.
AACCCTTTTGAAGTTTTGGCCAGACACCTACAGAATCTTCTTATCTCATAACAATCCCAGCGGAAGTTACTGTAGTTCCATACCTTGATCACAAAACCATTACTATTGTACATACTGGTAGTTTAAAATTTATCTCATAAATTACAACGAGAACCACTGGAGTAACAGCTCTAGCATCTCCATCAGAATTCTTCATTCCCAAACCCGAGATCCAACACCGAGGAATTAGCCAGCGACTCTCGCGCAGCGAAGGTAATCCGGCCCAATCTCGGTCCTCGAGGCTTATGTCCTCTCCCAGGTTCGTCATATCCTCGACCTCTCGTACTCGTACCCCGCCCTTGTCCTCTTCCTCTGCCGCTGCTGCTCTCCGTGGCCGTCTTGAGTCTAGTGCCGCCTATAGAGAACCTCAGTTTTCTAGGCATAATCCGTCCCTCGTTCTCGACCTCCCAGACCTCCTCCGGGTCCTCCCTGGTGTATCGCCCTTGGTCCACTCCACCGACCACGAGGTCGTCTATCAAATCATCATCATCATCATCCATCCCATATGTACTGGTATCGCCGCGATATCCGCTAGCGTAGTTTTCACCCTCGTATGAGGCTAACAATCTTGGATTCTTCATGGGTAATCCAAAATGAAGGTAGTGCACCATCGATAAATATATCCGTGATACCAGGACAGGATACAGTGCCATCATACATCTGTAGGATTGCTCGCAATGAAGTTGATTTCTGAGAAAAGGAAGGGTTACAGAACGCACGGGATGGCGAAAGCCTGCAAAGGTCCTCTATAAGTCGTCACCATGATGGCGTTCACCACTTTCGCCACTATTAAATCAGAACATATGTCAGAAAGCCGATAATATAACTTCCATACAGAATAACTCACATATACCTCTTTGAATCGAAGATAGAAGTCGTTTGGTCAGAGAGCAGCCCACTAAGAGAACGTTGTGGTACTCACAACCCGAAATACCAGCTCCCGTGTCCCACAAAAACCATCATCGTAGGTACAAGCCTCTGCACCTGCTTCAGCGCCTTCCATGAAAACAGCGAAAACAAAGACGGTGTATATGATCGATATTGCTTCCACCAGCTACCAGTGCCGTGCCAAGCACCCTTCGACCACGTCTTGTGTTCCTCCTCGTACAACGGGCGTTCGATGCCGTCCCTAGCTTGTATGGATGTCGTCCGAGTTCGTTGAAGCTTCGGGGAGGAGTGATCTTGCATCTGCATCTCTAATGCATTGTCCCCCGACGTCGCTCCTTGCCTAGGTGTATTAGACGAATCCGGAATTCTGCTGGTACTTGGAACATCCGCTGATGGTACGGGAAGTTCTCCAGCACCTCCAAGTCGTGCACCACCAGCTTTCATACGCCTTTTCCGACCACCCGCACTCACACCTGTATTTGAAGCAGTGCTCACATTAGAAGCGTAATATACGTTAGAATTGGGATTTATAGCGGAATCGTGTTGGGCAGGAGAGGCGGAATTAGAGACCAAAGTTCGAGTGGAGTCCTGCAAAGTTGGATGGTTTTTTGAAACCGAAGAAGTCCCTGAGGTCGACGCTAGCGGCGAGGGTTGAGGGAGACGGAGAAGAGGAAGGGAAGAAAGGCGCGGAGGGGCTGAAGTCAGGACACGTGGTCGATGTGAACGTAAAGGTGAGGGCATTTTCGAGATGGGCGATGAGGGAAGGGATGGTCTTTCTCTGGAGCGAACAACGGCCGGAACAGGCACGCGCAGCGACGAAGGGGTTTCGTTGTTTGAGGGACGAGGGGGACTCGGAGGCCCACCAACATCCAGGCTGCGGATGAGATGAGCCAATGTGCTGAGCATCAGACCGAGATATGTTGCCTGTGCAAGAACTGATGGTATCCTAAAAAAATTCACATAAGGTTATACACGTCAATTTTTCAAAGAAAAATAGGGAGAGGGAGAGGGGGTCTACCATGCGACGAGCGTGAAGCGTGCTACAGAAGTACTAAGCACTATTGGGCAGCCCGAAACTGGGAATGGATGAGTCTGGGAGGGAAATTGGGCAGATGATACAGCGAGAACACCGGCAACGAGGCTTGTCTGTGGCAATGAACGAGCCTCAGTTTAGGAACTCATAAAAGGAACAATTGAGACAACTTGAATCATATGATACTTACGGTCGTCTGAACTGGATTTACAATGATGAATCAAACCCAGAGCTATATAGAGTCATGTAACACTAAACTCACTCATAAAGAGAAAAATTGTCAACAGCAAGGCTGATTGAATCTCATTAGTGGTGGAAAAGGGTTACAAATTGAGGAACTTTGGCGTACTACGGAAGTTCCATGAATAAACGGCGTTCAGTCGGATAAGGAGCATTACATCCGGAAGGAGTGTAATGATGGTAGTGTTACTGTAAGAGAAAATTGCACAGTTAGCCTTGAGGCTGACTGATTGACGTGGAGACGGGTAGAGGGGTAGATGGGACTTACACAAGGACGATGTAATACCACACGCGACAGCTAACCAACAACGGAACGTGAATCGACACCACAAAGAGTCAATAGGTGAACTACATGGGATAATAGAAAAGGGAATGAGACGATGGACTTACAACTGAGCACAATGATGAAGATAAGATATAATATCGACATCAAGGCAAAAGGTAAAGGGCAAAAATAGCACCGTCAGTTAATTTTAACATATTGATGCAATTACACCAAGGGGAGGAGATCCCACACGGAGCAAGGTGAACTCACGTCAAGACTTAGGCCGACGCTCGTATTGACTGGCGGTGACAACATGGACACGTCGGATACCGGAGGAAAGTTGACAGTGGAGAAAACGAAATTGCGAAAGGAAGGCGATGAAACGAGCGACGAAGGTTGGAACAGAGAGACGACCAATATCAACGAGATGGAATGAACATCTGAGCACTGGATACTCACCACCAACAAACAAACTGTGGATCAACGAACGACGATCAGAAAATCTGTTCGCTAAAAGATACGACAAGAAACGCACGCAAGGGCAACAACGGAGAAGTACCGCACTATCACATACAATCGTCGTGAACGGCGTCCTTTTGGTTCATGCCTTTCAAGATTAACCGATTGTTGTTTAACATTTAACACCAGAAGTGGGATAAAAACACACCATCTGTTCCAAACCAAGTTAATCTTGAAGCAGCCAGTCCATTCAGCACTCGTGTCATGGAACATAGACCACTTAAGCAAATGAAAACACTCGCCTCTCGATTGAAATTGAGAATCATATCATAGACAACCCATGTCAGCGCAGATACTGTCTCTTCGTTCAGCCATATGTTAATGTGCCTGATACATGGACTCACCAGAAGCAGCATTGAGCAGGAAAGTGTCTCGGGCGAGCGTTTCTGGTGACAACTCGAACTGAAGGAGTTCGTGGAAGGGCATGTCCTCGTGGAAAGTAGTCTCCTATCGGTTTAGCAAAAGGAAGCATATGGATCCAGCAGTCAGTCCAGTGGTCTCCGATGTGTGGCCTAGTCGTAAGAGCGGGGTTCAAAGGAAAATGGGATCAGTGAGGTTGATATGCATAGATATCCCGGAATGGTGGTGGCGGACAAAAAGAAACAAGCAGAGTGTGGTCCTTTTTGAATCTTGATGGTCATATCCGGCCACTACGCCCCGCTGCCAGAATCCGCGTCAAGAATTGATGAACCCGAGGTCACTTACAGTTCATCATCAACATGAAGACAGCTGTCGAGTTTGCGGATGAGTGGGAGATCAGCTCAAAAAAGATTGATCAAGTCTATTCGTTCCGAGCATCATCCGGCACATGTTGTTTGTCACCAAACACTTGGCGGCTTTCTGAAGAGTTCAACCAGACTTGTCCGCCTTTCTATCATCTCTCCTAGGTGACGCTGGCATGAGATTATTTCTTCCACCCAGCCACCCGGACTCAAAAACATTTCTATTTCTTCAGGGACACTGCATTCCGAGTGATACTGGCCTTAAATCGGTGCGTTCAAGAATCAGTACTTGCCAACAGTTTCAGTCACCCTAACTTGACGGTAGTCTTGCATTTTGCATCCGTTTCTCCGAGTCGATTTACTTTCATTCTTGGCCCTACAAACGTCCTAACTCGGTTGGGCGGATGAAGCTGAACTGCATGTGTAATCTTTGATCACGGTTCTGTTAGGTTCTGTCACCTTTTTATACTTATGTCGGCCAGTGTCTTATCATGATGGTTACTGAAGGGCTATGACTTGCCAGTGACTTGTTTTTGAATATAGATTGGTATCTCACTTTCTTCTGAGATAAATCACTGGACATCGATGCTGGCGAGTCGTGGTCCCCAGTTCTCCCCAGTCCTCCTAAATTCCGTTCGCTCGCATCAGCATCGAACAACTTTTGGACAAAAAATATAGCTTTTAGGACATCCATCGAGCTAGGACTTGATCTCAAGCAAGTGGACACTGGACACCGATCAAAGTCTCCCCCCCTACTCAAGCGGAGAAATATTTTAGTCCACAGGATGTCCAACATTTTGTCTATGGTGCGTCTAGCGTGTCAGGACTCAGCATTCTATGGTTAAATGCCTCACTCACGAGAATTGGCCTTCGTAATTTCCAGGAGGAGTGTAACGGCAAACAATGAATTTCGAAGACCGACTAGAGATCGTGCCAGCAGGGCAATTTGCCATTGCGCAAGTAACTTGGGTGGTACTCTTCCAAACGACCTAGATCAGTCAAAGTAATCGTAGAAAATGAGCAACCTGGATCTTTCGACGGCATACTAGGGCTCCTTACTTGCGTAAAATGCCCAGTCGCAGAACTGAACATTGGGTTGTCATCTAACCAGGTATATCGTTTTCTGTGCGATGCTTTTCTGTTGATCCATACTTACAGTCATATTTGGCTAAGAACCATGCATTTAATCAGCACATATATCAACGTCCATTGAAGGACCAACTAAGAAGACCTACAAGACTCCCTCATCCAGGAATCTACGGCGTCCGAAATCGAAGTGCTTGGGTTGGACGCGGAATAGTACTACACCCCACCAACAATAACAACCGAACACTGTGAGTGAGGCTGAGACTGAACGCAAATAAGGGACCTACCAAATTCTCTCCATATTGGCTTTGAGAATTACTAGATGCAATCTCGCTGAGTAGTGTCCAATGTCCAAGTGCCACTCATGCTGACCTATGCGCAAATTTGCACTGCTGTGCGTAGGTCAAAGTCTGGCTGTAGAGATCGGGGGCCCACTGAAGGGGCCTTGCATCATAGCTAGCACGAGCAGAGTTGTGGGCCGAAAGGACTTCATCACTCCAAGCATCTGTTGCAGCGATGTCCATTCAGCTCCCTACAGCGTACAATGGGAATGCTGCTCCACGCTTACCTCGATTCAGAGCCTCGATCTCGGAATTTCCAGAGGCAGACCCCGCAACGAGCAAGAAAAACAAGAAGAGATTGGCAGGCTGCTTGAGCATAATTCGGTAAAAGAGTCAGTATCAATGAGCGACAGCATATCTGACTTTAAATACCACTGGCATAAGAGGTTCTTCCACTAGAAGTGACTAGCCTTGACTAGAAGGATGGGTTTACTAGCGTTGGCAGCACAAGTCAAAATGTGTCGATATGGGATTCAAGGCCACCTTAGTCTTAGATTTAGTACGTCGATAGCGTGTTTAGACTCATAATAACGGTAAGGGGTAACAATTTTGAACAATACCGCCAACAGAGGTTAGACCTGACTTGGAACACAAGCTATGCCAGATACTGTACATATTTACATCGTAAGGCTACAGGGAAATAAGGTAACGATGCTCTCCATCCTTTTTTTTCTATAGAAGCTGGGCATTTGCCTAGAGGTAAGTTGAAAACGGAACTAAAGTTGGGGGCACAACGTCAAAGAAATCAACGCCAGGAATCGTTGAGAGTAAAAGATCCAGATGCAGGAGTGGTGAAGGAGTTATTAGGATCGGACTCCCAGGTTACCGCTCCATTGTTCTTTCGGATGTACTTGTACTGAATAGCCGTACTCGCTGGAAGAGCAACAGTGACTGGGAAGAGGGATCAGCAACAAGTCAATGCGTCATATATGAGATGCTTACTGCTCCAAATGGGATAGTTAGCTGCAGACAGAATCATAGCGTTGTCCGGAGACCAGTTTTGGAGGGCGGGGACGGATCCCGTGAGGTAGATGTTTTCTAAAAAACGTCTGAGTGAGCATAAAAATGAACTAATAGTAGAAAAAGCTTATACCTCCCCATACGGTCGTAGCCTGGACGTTGAAGGTCACTTGAACAGTGTTGGCAGTTGCTCCATCACAACTCGCTGCCGCTGCAAGTCCCTTCGCTCCCCAACTAGCGGGGATGACACCCTTTCGGGAAGCGAATGCGGTCAGCATAGATGCATAGCTCCATGTGAGATCAGAAGCGCTCGTAGGTGCGCCAGTAGTCTTCAGATACTGCTCCGAAAGTCCGCCTCCAGATGGCGTGTTTTTGGAGATGATCGCGATGAACCCGTCAGCAAAGGTTTGAACCGATGAGACGAGAGTGGTGAAAGTAGTTGTGGTGTTGGCGTAGGTTCCGATGGTGACTGAAGATGAGAATTGCTGGAAGAAGGCGAGAGATGTGCTGGTGACGGTCAGGGATCCTTGCTGGTTCCAGACAATGAGCGCGTCGTAAAGTTGCTCGGCAACTGCCGCGGTCGTCAAATACCAAGGCTGACAAAGCGGTGATGAGCGCTTAACAAACATTTGGACCTGGCGTTCAAGAACCTACATTACCGCTGTAATAGCTGTCCTCTGGGTAACGTCCAGTAGCGACCGCCGCGTTCGACGCGATTCCAGAGTTGATGGAATAGATGGAACGGAATGAATCAACATAGACCTTCAAGCTTGACAGTGCCTTATCTGAGCAAGGCTGGAAGGTGGTGGAATCGCAGCCAGCAGCAGGGTCGAAGGTGTGAATAGACGCCAAGGCGGTGTTGGCATCTTTACCTGAACGTCCTCCACCAGTGTTAGCAGTCATATAGGCGCCTGTCGGGTTCCAGTATGACTATGACCTCCGTGATTAACATTGGGATTGATTTCCACTGAACAATGATGCTCACCTGCATAAAGCACAGCACACTGTTTGCTTGTGCAGTATAGCCCGAGGCAATGGAGGATTGTCCGATAGCAGTGGCAAGAGTGGCGCCCTCGCGAAGCGCGCGATGTTGAACAGCGGAAGTGAAGAAAGAACTTGAGGAAACCTCTTCCCAGAGATCAAAGCTATATGTAATGTATCATGGTACGTAAATCATATCAAGTGTACGTTGAGAACGGGGGACCTACGTGGTAGAGTTCCAGCTGGAGGAGACGTAGTCAAGATCTAACTTGATGATTGGCCACAAGGTGGACGTGACGAAGGTCAAGTTGGAGTTAGCGATCAACCAATTAGCATATGTGATCAACGCAGTGGACCGCAAAGCAGGTCCATCTATACCGTATACGTTCTGTAAGAAATCAAGTCCATCGAGATACAGGGTGGTAAAACTCACCGCGCTGAGGCCTATGAATTGAAGGTCAGAACGATGGAAACCGGCTGGAATAACCTTCTGCTTCATACCTTCCCCATGCCCCAGTAAACGCGGATAGGTCAATGTTGAACTTTGGCTCTCCTAGACCACCACTAGAAACGGTACCACTAGGGTTCGACACCTGCTGCTGGAACGCTTGAGCAGTAACATAGTTATCGATTGTACCACGGAGTGTGGTATCCTCTCCCCGGACAAACCTGTATTTTGTCGGGTCAGGTTGACTTAATATCAAAACACATGTGTGCTTACATATCGATGATGGTCTTGAAGACCAAAGATGAATCACGAGTCCATGTGTAGAGATAGTTGGGATTCGAGGTGCTTGGGCTTGCGATGACGACTCCCGCCTGATAGAGCTCTCAGAACTGTGTGACGGAGATGAGGCTAACAATGAACACACCTTGGCTCCGGAGGACTTGGATCCTGAGGGTCCGATGTTGGCGAGCAGCCCAGCTTTTGCGATTGGCAATTCGGTCGCAACATACGAGTCGGCAACACTCGACTGGCCACAGACAGCAGCACAGAAAGACAGAGCAGTAAGAAGAGTTTTAGTACGCATTTTTTAGAACTTAGAAAATGTGTTTTGGTGAATAACTTGAAGGATAGAGCGAAAGAGTTGTAGTCCTTTATATTGTAGGCTTACCTTCGGAAAAATTAGAATATTTTTGACTCTGACCCGCAAAGCCACATGGCGGGGAAGTTGGATAGAGGTTAGATGTGCTATTAATAGACGAACGAAAACATCACCTGCGATGCAACGCGACTGGAATACAGAACACTGCTGGCGCGCACCAGTGTTTGTTGAATAAACACATAATTCTGAACACGTCTAATGTAAATCTTTGGTGTTTTCAAAATTAACACAATATGTGCTCTTTTAAGAAATACTTGACAAACAGCTTTTGTGTATTAATTTATGTTCAAATTGAATACACAACTGGTGTATCTATTAGTGTTTCTTTTGTATACACGAGCCTTTGGTG